>OY725356.1:10124186-10305209 GCA_963243735.1 Neocrepidodera transversa
AGACACGATCCTTATGAAATGCCTCAGCTCAGGCCGCCTGCTTTCAATTAATCCAGTATATATAAAATATTCCTCAAAATATCGCCGACAGTTGACAACCCTATGAAATGACTCAGTATATATAATGTAACAAAGTTACTTTTTCCGTATTATTTAAAATTTATAAATTAATTCGCGCACGGCACTGGAGTAAAATTAAATTAAAATTGTGAATAAAAGACCAGTCGTACCAGTTTAACCGTCGCCAGGCAGATGGAGACACTCTCGTCTCTGCTTCTTAGATGCCGAAGTTCGTATCGAGTAGGGCAATTCAAACTGTTGTCGGCAGCTGCAGAGGCAGCGAGAAGCCAGACTTGCTGTGGCCGTCCCAATTGGAACAGCAGTGCAGTCCGTCGACCTTCAGAGATAGGTCAAGCTGAAGCCAAGTTCAAGTTGTACCGGAGTCTAGAACCGTCAGTCCGACTACACCACGCCGCCAAGCTAATCGTCCGTTACACACCTTTTCTCCGCCGGATTTTATTGGTAATAAGTTTTATTTATTATTCATTGTTTCTCTTTTAACATCCCAGCAGCTAATACCCAGGTTACGCAACCAAGTAGGGCAAGTAAAGACCGCCCTTCTGGCCGCCAGTGATTTTGGTCGATACCATAACGACCCCTGGAGTATTTCTTTCTCCACTGACGCTGCCCGTGCAGTGGCCTTCACACTCTAAATGGAAGGTGGCGCCCGAGGCAATCCGAAACCTGGACTAAGGCGCCAAAGTGACCCGCAACGACCGAAGCGTCGTCGCAATAAAATATTGCCGATTATATTGTCGACAGACAGAATACTTATGAAATGCCTCAGCTCAGGCCGCCCTCTTTCAATTAATCCAATATATATAAAATATTCCTCAATATATCGTCGACAGTTGACAACCCTATGAAATGAATCAGTATATATAAAATATTGCCAATTATATTGTCGACAGACAGAATACTTATATGAAATGCCTCAGCTCAGGCCGCCTTCTTTCAATTAATCCAGTATATATAAAATATTCCTCAATATATCGTCGACAGTTGACAACCCTATGAAATGACTCAGTATATATAAAATATTGCCGATTATATTGTCGACAGACAGGATCCTTATGAAATGCTCAGCTCAGGCCGCCTTCTTTCAATAAATCTAGTATATATAAAAAATTCCTCAATATATCGTCGACAGTTGACAACCCTATCAAATGACTCAGTATATATAAAATATTGCCGATTATATTGTGGACAGACAGGATCCTTATGAAATGCTCAGCTCAGGCCGCCTTCTTTCAATTAATCTAATATATATAAAATATTCCTCAATATATCGTCGACAGATGACAACCCTATGAAATGATTCAGTATATATAGAATATTACCGATTACATTGTCGACAGACAGAATACTTATGAAATGCCTCAGCTCAGGCCGCCTTCTTTCAATTAATCCTGTATATATAAAATATTTCTCAGTATATCGTCGACAGATAGCAACCCTATGAAATGCCTAAGTATATATAAAATATTGCCGATTATAGTGTCGACAGACAGAATACTTATGAAACTCTTCAGCTCAGTCCGCTTTCTGTTAATTATTTTGGGATATATAAAATATTCCTCACTATACCGTCGACAGATGGTAACCCTATAAAATCCCTCAATGTATATTAAATATTGCCCATTATATTGCCGACAGGCGAAATGCTTTCTATCAATTAATACAGTATACAGGGTGAGTCATGAGGAATTGTACATACTCCTACTTCGTATTGAGGCCCCCATGGGAAATATCAAATGGCTATTAAAAGGTGTCTGCTCCCATTGTTTAATAATATACAGGGGGAGTTGCGAATTTTGACTAAATTTTTTTTTTGCTCGTAACTTTTGAACGGGTAGTTCAATTTGTCTCATATTTTGGTAAGTAACTGATTTATTCACGCTAGAAAAAAATCAGGTCCGGTCTTAAAAAAATTAGTTCGTGATTTTTATATAAAAATTTGAACCTGTATATGGTTTTTGAAAATTGTAATAAGTATTTTACAAAGTACACATGTGTGCAACAAAAATGGCGTATTCATTTTTTTTAGATACTATTACTCAATTTCTAATAATAATAAAATTTGTTGAAGAAATACAAAATGAATATTTTAATTACCATTTGTTTGAACGTTTCAAATAATTTCTTTTTATTTTAATTTTTATTATTTTTGTTATATGTGTGACGTCACTTTCCCCAACTCAAACTTAATTAAACGTAATCATCCTTAACTAATCTTAACTAACCTTCTTCTAATACGGTATAATATTCAGTTTTTTTTATAATAATTTGTCTTACTTAACGATGACACTTTTAATACCATGCTGCTTTGTAATATTTTTTTATTGCCTTAACTATCATTTCTATTTCTTATTTTTCTTCACATTTGCATAAATTATTATTTTGCTTTTAAAATTTTCTTGACATCTCTTAATAATTTTTTTACTTCTGTCGAACTGACATCTCATATCATTTTTTTCGGCCATGTTCCAAAACATACCCAATGTTCCGAATTTTGATGAGCACTTTGACACTTATTGTCAAACCTTAATAATTAAAATTAAAATGTCACTGTCCTATTTACTAATTTATTTACATATTTATCTTAATTATTTACAAATTTATTTCAGTTTCTTCAGCAAGTCCTCAAACTAATTATATCCAGATTAGGTTTTATTTTCTATATTTTAAATTATCAAATCAATATAAAATATAGCCGATTATATTGTCGTTAGGCCCAAGCCTTATGAAATGCCTCAGCTCAGGCCGCTTTCTTTTAATTATTTCTAAATATATAAAATATTCCATACTGTATCGTCGAGAGACAGAAACCCTATGAAATGCGTCAATATATTATATATTGCCGATTATATTCTCGCCACACAGAAGCCTTATAAAATTCCTCAGCTTAAACCGCTTTCTATCAATTAATCCAGTATATATAAAAAATTCCTCAGTATATAGTCGACAGAATGCAACCCCATGAATTGTCTCAGTATATATATAAAATATTGCCGTTTATATTGTTTTAGACGGAAGCCTTATGAAACTCCTCAGCTAAGGCCGCTTTCTATCAATTAATCCAGTATATATTCCTCAATATATAGTCGACAGATAGCAACCCTATAAAATATCTCAGTATATATAAAATATTGCCGATTATATTGTGTTAGACGGAAGGCTTATGAAATGCCTCAGCTCAGGCCGCTTTCTTTTAATTATTTCGAGATATATAAAATATTCCTCACTATATCGCCGAGAGACGGAAACCCTATGAAATGTATCAGTATGTATAAAATATTGCCGTATATATTGTCTTCAGATGGAAGCCTTATGACATTTCTCAGCTCAAGCCGCTTTCTATCAATTAATCCAGTATATATACAATATTCCTCGGTATATAGTCGACAGAATGCAACCCTATGAAATGTCTCGTTATTTATAAAATATTGCCGATTATATTGACGTTATAACGAAGCCTTATGAAATGCTTCAGCTCAAGCCGCTTTCTTTTAATTATTTCGAAATATATAAAATATTCCTTACTATACTGTTGAGACACGGAAACCCCATGAAATGCCTCAATATATATCATATACTACCGATTATATTCTCGACAGACGGATGCACTATGAAATTCCTCAGCCCAGGCCGCTTTCTTTTAATTAGTTCAAAATATATAAAATATTAATTACTTTATCGTCGACAGACATAAACCCGATGAAATGCTTCAGTATATATTAAATAGTGCCGATTATATTGTTGACAGATGAAAGCCCTATGAATGCCTCAGTTCCAGCAGCCTTCTATCAATTAATCCAGTATGTATAAAATTTACATCACTATATAGTCGACAGGTGGCAACCCTATGAAATGTCTCAGTATATATAAAATATTGCCGATTTTATTTTCGTTACGCGGAAGTCTTATGAAATGCCTCAGCTCAGGCTGCTTTCTTTCAATTATTTCGGTATATATAAAATATTCCTCACTATATCGTCGACAGACGGAAACCCTTTAAAATTCCTCAGTCTATATTAAATTTTGCCGATTATATTGTCGACAGACGGAAGCCCTATGAAATGCTTCAGCTTAAGCCGCTTTCTATCAATTAATGCAGTATATTAAAAATATTCCTCAGTGTATAGTCTACAGATGGCAACCCTATGAAATGTCTCAGTATATATAAAATATTGCCATTTATATTGTCTTCAGACGGACGCGTTATGAAATTCCTCTGCTCAAGACGCCTTCTATCAAATAATCCAATATATGCCAAATATTTCTTACCATATCGTCGACAGACGCAACCCTATGAAATGCCTCATTATATATTAAATATTGCAGATTATATTGTCCACAAACTGAATCCTTATGAAATGCCTCAGCTCAGGCAGCTTTCTTTTAATTATTCCTGTATATGTAAAATATTTCTCAGTATATCGTCGGCAAATGGAAACCATATGAAATGCCTTGGTACATATAAAATATTACCGATTATATTGTCAAACGGCAGCCTTATGAAATGCCATAGCTCAGGCCGCTTTCTTTCAATTAATCCGGTATACATAAAATATTCCGCACTATATCGTCGACAGATGGTAACTATACAAAATGAGTTGTTATACATATATAAAATATTGCCAATTATGTCGACACACGGAAGTCTTATGAAATGCCTCAGCTCAGGCTGCTTTCTTTTGATTTTTCTGGTACATATAAATAATTGCCATATATATTGTCGACATATAGCAGCCTAATGAAGTACCTCAGTTCAGGTCTTTCGATTATCCTGGTATATATAAAATATTTCTCACTAAATCATCGCTCTATGAAATTCCTCAGTATATATAAAATATTGCCAATTTTTTTATCGATAGCCGGAAATGCCTCAGCTGAGGCCGCTTTCTTTCAATTTTTCTGGTATATATAAAATCTTGCCGATTTTATTGTAGACAGATAATTAAATACCTCAGCTCAGGTCGCTTTCTTTCGATAATCCCGGTATATATACAAAATTGCCAATTATATTGTCGACAAATGACAGCCTAATGAAATACCTCATCTCAGGCCGCTATGCCCTATGAAATGCCTCAGCTCAAGCCGCTCTCTATCAATTAATCCAGTTTATTTAAAATATTCCTCAGTATATAGTCGACAGATAGAAACCCTATGAAATGCGTGGATATATATAAAATATTTCCGATTATATTTTCGTTAGGTGGAAGTCTTATGAAATGCCTCAGCCCATGCCACTTTCTTTCAATTATTCTGTATAATTATGCCTCACTATATCGTCGACAGACGGAAACCCTATAAAATGCCTCCGTGTATATTAAATTTTGCCGATTATATTGTCGACAGACGGAAGCCCTATGAAAGGCCTCAGCTCAAGCCGCTTTCTATCAATTATTGCATTATATTTAAAATATTCCTCAGTGTATAGTCGACAGAGGGTAACCCTATGAAATGTCTCAGTATATATCAAATATTGTCTTTTATATTGTCTTCAGGCGGACGCCTTATGAAATTCCTCAGCTCAAGACGACTTCTATACAATAATTCAGTATATGCAAAATATTTCCCACTATATCGTCGATAGACGCAACCCTATGAAATGCCTCAGTATATATTAAATTTTGCAGGTTATATTGCCCACAAACTGAATCCTTATGAAAATCCTCAGCTCAGGCACCTTTCTTTAATTATTCTCACTATATCGTCGGCAAATGGAAACTCTATGAAATGGCTCAGTAAATATAAAATATTGCCGATTATATTGTCAAACGGTAGCCTTATGAAATGCTATAGCTCAGGCCGCTTTCTTTCAATTAATGTCGACACACGGAAGTCTTATGAAATGCCTCAGCTCAGGCTACTTTCTTTCGATTATTCTGGTATATATAAATAATTGCCATTTATATTAACATATAGCAGCCTAATGAAATACCTCAGCTCAGGCCGCTTTCTTTCATTTATCTAAAAGATGGCAACTCTATGAAATGCCTCAGTATATATTGAATATTGTCGATTATTTTATCGACAGATGGAAGCCTTCTTTCGATATCCTTGTATATATACAAAATTTCCTATTATATTATCGACAAATGACAGCCTAATTAAATATCTCATCTCAGGCCGCTTTCATGTGAAATGCCTCATAAAATATTGGTTATATTATGGATAGATAGAATCATTATGAAATACTTTAGCTCCGGCTGCTTTCTTTTCAGTATTCCGATATATAATTAAAATTCATAGATATTAAATAAGTACCTCTATTCCTCTTTATATAATTAAAAAAATAGCCGTATTGAAATAATTTTACACACTTTAAAATTTTTTTTATAATAAATAATAAACGTTTCCACCTTAAATAATTCCATTTATTAAATTTGTTTTTTAATTAAATTTTGACCCATTTTATCCTCCATTTACGTTTCACATATTGCGGTTTCTCAGTACCCTAATCAAAGTCTGAATCAAAAACAAATGTGATAGATAAAGAAAATGTACAGGATATGAGGTGTGTGTGTGTAAAAAGGACGACAATCGGAGAGTCATATATATATTTTTGTTGTTTTCCTTTTTGCGGAATTAAATTTAGAATGAAATTTAAATCGCGTTGTTTATGTTTTTGGTAAAGATATACCGTTCGAAAAATTTTAATTTCAATTTTATTTTTTAGATTTAGGTTAAAAGCAACATATTTAATATATCTAAAAATGCCATTTTTTGAAAATTTTTGTGTTTAAATATGCATAAAAAATTGTGAAAAAAATTCTTTTTTTAGTACCAACCGACAACTTCAAGGTCATATTCTCAGCATATAAACGCTCCGATCTCAATATCCGTACCCGTGTACGTTTGGATTTATTTCAAGGTCATTAACAACTTCATAGGTAAACAGACCCGATGAATTCAAGTTCAAGGTCGAAAATGTAAACTGAGCTAAATTAGGTACAGACTTATTTCAAGGTAAAGATTAAATGTGCCCGTTTAAGTACAAAGTTATTTCAAGGTCAAGAAGTTTTTCTAAGGTCAAGGTTAAATGTATTGTTTAAGTACACAAACCTATTTCAAGATCAGGGCAAAATGTGCCGGTTTAGGTAAAAATCTATTTCAAGGTCAATGTCAAATGTGCTCATTGAGGTATAAAGTTATTTCGAGGTCAAGGTTAAATGTATTAAGTACAAACCTATTTTAAGGTCAGGGTTAAACGTGCCCATTTAGGTACAAACTTATTTCAGGATCAAGGTAAAATGCGCCATAACTACAAATTTATTTCAAGGTCAAGATAAAATGTCCTAGTTTAGGTACGAAGTTACTTCAAGGTCAAGCTTAAATGTCTTGTATAAGTACAAACATATTTCATGGTCAATGTCAAATGTGCCCGTTAAGGTATAAAGTTATTTCAAGGTCAAGGTTAAATGTATTCTTCAAGTGCAAACCTATTTCAAGGTCAGGGTAAAATGTGCCCATTAAGGTACACACTTATTTCAGGGTTAAGGTAAAATGCGCCCTAGGTACAAACTTATTTCAAGGTCAAGGTAAAATATGCCAGATTTGGTACGAAGGTATTTCAAGGTCAGATTAAATGTCTTGTTTAACTACAACCATAATTCAAGGTCAATGTCAAATGTGTCCGTTGAGGTACAAAGTTATTTCAAGGTCAAGGTTAAATGTATTGTTTAAGTACAAACCTATTTCAAGGTCAAGGTAAAATGTGCCCGTTTAGGTACAAAGTTATTTCATGGTCAATGCTAAATGTGCCCTTTTAGGTACAAAGTTATTTCTAGATCAAGGTAAAATGTTCCAGTTTAGGTACAAAGGTATTTTAAGGTCAAGGTTAAATGTATTGTTTGAGTACAAACCTATTTCAAGGTCAGGGTAAAATGTGCCAGATTAGGTACAAAGGTATTTTAAGGTCAAGGTTAAATGTATTGTTTAAGTACAAACCTATTTCAAGGTCAGGGTAAAATGTGCCTTTTTAGGTACCAACTTGTTTCAGGATCAAGGTAAAATGCGCCCTAAGTACAAATTTATTTCAAGGTCAAGATTAAATGCCTTGTATAAATACAAACCTATTTCAAGGTCAGTGTCAAATGTACCAGTTTTGGTACAAAGTTATTTCAGGGTCAAAGTTGACTGTCTTGTTTAAGTACAAAGTCAACGTTAAATGTGCCGGTTTGCTTCCAAACTGATTTCAAGGTCAAGGTAAAATATGCTCATTGAGGTACAAAAATATTTCAAGGTCAAGGTAAAATGTGCTGAGATAAAATGTGCCCGATTAGGTACAAACTTCTTTCAAGGTCAAGGTTTAATGTGCTAGTTTAAGTACGAACTCATTTCAAGGTGAGGGTAAAATGTTCCTATTTTGGTACAAAGTTATTTCAAGGTCAACGATAAATATGTCCGTGTAAGTTTCAGCTGATTTTAAGGTCAATATAAAGTGTGCTCGTTTAAGTACTAACTTATTTTAAGGACAAGGTAAAAGCCAAGGCAAAAGGTGTGAATTTAGGTGCAAAGATATTTCAAGAAAGAAATGTCTTAAGTACAAACGCATTTCAAGGTCAACGTCAAATGTATCGGTTTAGATTAAAACTGATTTCAAGGTCAATGTAAAGTGTATCCGCTTAGGTACAAAAATAATTCAAGGTCAATGTCAAATGTGTCCTTTGAGGTACAAAGTTATTTCAAGGTCAAGGTTAAATGTATTGTTTAAGTACAAACCTATTTCAAGGTCAGGGTAAAATGTTTAGATACAAATTTATTTCAATATCAAGGTAAAATGTTCCAGTTTAGGTACAATGTTATTTCAAGGTCAAGATTAAATGTCTTGTTTAAGTACAAACATATTTCAAGGTCAGGGTAACATGTGCCAGTTTTGGTACAGTTATATCAAGGTCAATGTCAAATGTGTGGGTTTTAGTTCAAACTGGTTTCAAGGTCAAGGTAAATTATGCCAAGATAAAATGTGCCCGTTTATATACAATGATATTTCAAGGTCAAGATAAAATGTGCCAAGGTAAAATGTGCCAGTTTAGGTACACAGTTATTTCAAGGTCAATGCCGAATGTGTGGGTTTGAGTTCAAACTGGTGTCAAGGTCAACGTAAAATATGCCAATGTAAAATGTGCCCATTAACGTACAGTGTAGGTACAAACTTATTTCAAGTTCAAGGTAAAATGTGCCAGTTTAAGTACAAAGTAATTTCAAGGTCAAGGTTAAATGTCTTGTTCAAGTACAAACATATTTAAAGGTCAATGTTAAAGTGTCCGTTTAAGTTCAAACTGATTTCAAGGTCCTGGTAAAATGTGTGCGTTTAAGTACAAACTTATTTCAAGGTCAAGGTCAAATGATCCCGTTTAGGTACAGGCTCAAGGTCAAAGTAAAATGTATTAAATTGTTGTGGAAAAAATTGAAAAAATCGAAGAAAAAAATAATAAATCGAAAACATAAGCGAAATTAATAAGGTAAAAACAAAAGAGATTGAAATAATTCGAAAAAACGGAAAAGATCGTAATAAAATAGGGACATTTTATAAAAAATCAGAGAATTAACAAAAATTAACAAAAATATGAGACTAGTTGGAAAATTCATTATGAGAAAATGAAAACCGAAAAAAATTAAAAAAAAAAATGACAAAAACTGGGAAATGTTGAGAAAAATAAAAGCAAACGAAAAATTATAAACAATAAGAAAAACTTCTCAACTAGAAAATCGAAAAAATTAAAATAAAAACTAAAAATTAAAAAAAAAAACGGAAAACAACAAAATCGAAAAAAACTTTTCGGGTTTTACTTTGTTTATCATTCTGGCTTAATATTATCATTCTCTTAACTTTGATTTCCACCAACTTGAGTTTTCTTAAGGAATCATCAATTTTTTTTTTGATATTTCGACTTTTTAACTTTTCTGCATTCTTTTCCATTTTTTCTAGTACACTTAGAATTTTATAACATACTAAATAAATATTCTATTACATACCAAACGACACTGACTGGATTTTAAATTTACTTACAAGAGTTAAAATCCGTAACATTAGCATGTGTGGCTGATCTATAATCTAATTACCAAAGATCAAACACGTTCTAACAAGCCAGAAGATATCAATGTAAATTCCTCTTTTGCCACAAAAAAAAACAAGAATATATTAACACGTTTACTACAACATCAACTATAAATAGGTTCATTTAATTCTCTAACCATTGTTTCCAATAAGAAAATCGGGTATCAGAGCAACGTAAAAGGAGTCGACATTAATAAATGATTGTGGTCATTACACCGAAGATACTGACAAATGCGGGCGTTTGTGACAAAGCGAAAAGAAAATCGAAAAAAGGAATCCTTCGTTTTTTTTGTGTTGTACAGGATTCCGGAAAGCGATTTGTACAATTTGATTTATTAATTGGGGTAAACGCGTTGAATTTCGTTATCGATTAAACTATAGGTTAGACAATTGAGTGGGTAATTTTATTTATATCAGATACCTCAGCTCATACCGCTTTGTCTATAATATCCCGATATACATAAAATATATCATACACAGACAGCCAACCTGTAAAATACCTCAGCTCATGCCGCTTCTTTTCAAATATTTCGGTATATATAAAATATTGCCCTTTATATCATCGTCAAACGGCATCCATGTAAAATAATTCAGCTCATGCCGCTTTCTTTCGATTATTTCGGTATATATAAGATATTGCGCTTTATATCATCGATAAACAGCATCCATGTAAAATACCTCAGCTCATACCGCTTTCTTTTGATTATTTCGGTATATATAAAATATTGCCCTTTATATCATCCTCAAACGGCATCAATGTAAAATAATTTAGCTCATGCCGCTTTCTTTCTATTATTTCGGTATAAATAAAATAGTGCCCTTTATATAATCCACAAACGGCATCTATGTAAAATAATTTAGCTCATGTCGCTTTCTTTCGATTATTTCGGTAAATATAAAATATTGATAATGTTGCCTACTATATCGTCCACAGACGCTAGCTCTATAAAATACTTCAGCTCAGGCCGCTTTCTCTCGATTATTTTTGTATATATAAAATGCTACCCACTATATCGTCCACAGACGGTAGCTGTGTAAAATACTTCAGCTTAGGCCGCTTTTTTTATTGTTTATGATTAATGTTTGGCTTCAATTTTTTTCTTATTATTGTGGATATTATTCTGTAACAATTTAATATCAATAAAATGAACACTGTATTCTAGATGATTTTATTTAACATTAAAATCCTAGCAGCATATAATCAGGTACTTAGTCCAGGTGGGTAAGTACCTCCGCTGACCGGAGAAAGTAGCCTTTACATAATAAATCGAAGCTGATACCCATGAGAATCCGAAACCTGAATCAAAGCACAATAGTGACCAGTAAAGATGAGAAAATGTCGCAATATTTTTTATACTAGGATAATCAAAAGAAAGCGGCTTGAGCTGAAGTATTTCACAGTAATGCCCTTTGCCGACGGTATAGTAGGCAATTTTATATTTATTATGGTAATTGAGAGAAAGCGGCCTTTCACAAAAATGCTGTCTGTAAACGATATAATGAGCAACATTTTATATATACCGGAAAAAGCTGCCTGAGCTGAGGCATTCCACAAAGCTACTATCTGGACAATAAAATGGGCAATATTTTATATATACAGGGACAATTGAGAAAAAGCGGCATGGGCTGAAGCATTTTGCAACGATATAGACGATATAATGAGCAATATTTCATATACACCGGGATAATTGAGAGAAAGCTGACTGATCTGAGGTATTTAAAAAAGTTGCTGTCTGTAGACGATATGATGAGAAATATTTATCGGAATAATAGAGAGAAAGCGGCCTCTATTGAGGTATTTCACAAAGCTTCTGTCTGTCAACGATATATTTTATATATACCGGAATAATCGTGAAAAAGCGGCCTGAGCTGAGGCATTTTACAAAGCTTCTGTCTGTCAACGATATAATGAGCTATATTTTATACATACTGAAATAGTTGAGAAAAAATGGCCTGAGCTAAGGTATTTGACAAAGCTGCTGTCTGTAGAAGATAAAATGGCAGTATTTTATATATATGGGGATACATAAGAGAAAGGGGCTGAAGTATTTCACAAAGCTGCTGTCTGTCGACAATGAAATGGGCAATATTTTATATATACGGAGATAATTAAAAAGAGCGGTCTGGGCTGAAGCATTTTACAAATATACTATCTGTAGACGATATCATGAGCAATATTTTATATCTACTGGAATAATCGAGAGAAAGCGGCCGGCCTGAGCTGAGGCATTTCACAAAGCTTCTGTCTGTCAACGATATAATGAGCTATATTTTATATATACTGGTATAATCGAGAGAAAGCGGCCTGAGCGGAGGTATTTCACAAAGTTTCTGTTTGTCCATGATATAATGAGATATATTCTATATATACCGGAGAATAATCATAAAAATGCGGCCTGAGCTGAGGCTTTTCACAAAGCTTCTGTCTGTCAACGATATAATGAGCTATATTTTATATATACTAAAATAGTTGAGAAAAAGTGGCCTGAGCTGAGGTATTTCACAAAGCTGCTGTCTGTAGACGATAAAATGGGCAATATTTTATATATACGGGGATAAATAAGAGAAAGGGGCATGAGCTGAAGCATTTCACGAAGCTGCTGTCTGTAGACGATAAAATGGGAAATATTTTATATATGCGGGGATAATTAAAAAAAGCAGTCTGTGCTGAAGCATTTTACAAATATACTGTCTGTAGACGATATAATGAGCAATATTTTATATATACTGGAATAATCGAGAAAAAGCGGCCTGAGCTGAGGCTTTTCACAAAGCTTCTGTCTGTCGAAAATATTATGAGAAAAATTTAAAAAATATATTTTTGCCTTCTACCTTGTTATCTATTATTTCTTTTGTCGTTCTTTTATTTATAATAATACAATGAGTCGCTATTATTATAAATGAAATATAATTGAACAAAATTATGATATTAAAAGTATTACAATGGATTTTAATTTTTGATCATCATTGCGTGTAATCACGATTGTTAAATCCGTCCGATAATCTACGACCTATCGTAAACTAAAAGTCAATATTTTCCAAAAGCAAATTGAAAATAGCCGCAATTGAAATATTAATAGGTTTACGGGAATCTATGTATACACAACCGCTATTGGTGGTATTAAGGGCCGTTTAATTCATTATTTTCAGTAAAAACAGTTTCAGATTGGCCATTAAATTCATTTTGAAAATTTCTACGGTTCGTTTATAATTGAAATAATTGTTTATATTGAAATCGATTAGAACGTTAATGAAAATTATCGAAAACAAAACAATTGGTGATTGATACGTTATTGAGAATTAGATACTAAATAAATTGTTTGATTTTAATTATTTTATACAGAATAATATGTTAACTAACTGATAAAAATAATACTGGAAATAAAGTAACTTCGTAAAACCTGGTATATTGCTAAATCAAAAAGTGTTTCATTTGGAATTGGATAACCTAAACAAGGCCACGGTAAAATAAAAATCACCTAGTATAAATATAATTTAACTGAGTAGTTTCGAAGTAATAAAAAATATAATAAAAATAATTGGGGCACATACTGCACACTCGACAGAAAAATTGTATATTAAGCAAGAAGTAAGCGTAAAGACTTAAAAACAGCTATAGGACAGGGGCGGCTTCTATACAGACATTCAATGACATACTTGGGTCATATTTATTTATTTATAACAATTATTTATTATATTTTGTAACGAAGTTACTTTCCATGATAATTATAATATTTAAATTAAATTGCCCACGGCACTGGATTGAGAATTACTTTAAAATGATGTGTTGTATTACCAGTTGTAACCCCCGCCGAAAGATGGAGTCACTTTAGTTTTGTATACCCAGCCGACCTTATGGTCCACTGCATCTGAAGCTTTCTCTCGATTACTCGATTTTTCCGGTATATATAAAATTTTTCTCATTATGTCGTTTACAGACAGCATTTTGTGAAATGCCTCAGCTCAGGCCGCTTTTCCTCGATTATCCCCGTAGATATAAAATATTGCCCATTTCATCGTCTACAGAGAGCAGCTTTGTGAAATACTTCAGCTCATGCCCCTTTCTCTTATTTATCCCCGTATATATAAAATACTGCCCATTTTATCATCTACAGGCAGCAGCTTTGTGAAAAACTTCAGCTCATGCCCCTTTCTCTCGATTATTCCAGTATATATAAAATATATTCTATTATATCGTTAACAGACAGAAGCTTTGTGAAATAATTTAGCTCAGGCCCCTTTCTCTTATTTATCCCCGTATATATAAAATACTGCCCATTTTATCGTCTACTGACAGCAGCGTTGTGAAATACCTCAGCCCAGGCCACTTTTTCTCGACTATTTTAGTATATATCAAATATAGCTTATTATATCGTTGACAGACAGATGCTTTGTGAAATGCCTCAGCTCAGGCCGCTTTTTCTTGATTTCTTGATTATTCCGGTATATATAAATGTTGCTCGATTGCTCATTATATCGTTTACAGACAGCATTTTTGTGAAAGGCCACTTTCTCTTGATTATTATAATAAATATTAAATATTGCCTACTATATCGTCGGCAAAAGGCATTACTGTGAAATACTTCAGCTCAAGCTGCTTTATTTTGATTATCCTAGTATAGAATATTTATTGGAAAAGGAATATTTCAAAATTGAAAAAAATCGTATTTGTTTTTGATACTATAAGAAGCAATGAATAATTAATGAAAAACAGTTGTGACATGTTCTAATATTTTACAAATATTTCGCACATTATGAGTATATATGTTTTCCATTGTTTAGCCTAAAGCGTAGTAGAATTCATACATTTATCATAACAGCATATCGATTGATGAAACATTTTTTATTGCTTTATTAAAAGTGAATATTAATTTAATTAAAATATAATTAACATAAATTAAATTTTGTGTTAATACTTTTGTGTTAAATTATATGTTAAAAAACGATTTATCTAATTAATTTGAGAAAAACCTAAAATAAATTAAAGTAGTACCAATAATAAAATAAATAAATAAATTATACAACGAAATAATCGAGTGAAGCGGTCTGAGCTGAGGTATTTTACAGGGCTGCTATCTGTCAATGATATAACAAAAGAATCTAAAGAAAGCAGAGTGAGCTGAAGTACTTTACAGAGACACCCTCTGTCGACGCAATAGTAGAAAATATTATATATAAATACCGAAATAATCGGATGAAAGCGGCCTGAGCTGAACTATTTCACACAGCTACCGTCTGTCAATGATATAAAAGCAGTGTTTTATATATACCAAAATAATCGAGAGAAAGCGGTCTGAACTGAAATACTTCACAGAGCTACCGTCTTTCGACGATATAGTAGGCAATATTTTATATATTCCGCAATAATCTGGAGAAAGTGGCATGAGCTGAATTATTCCACAGAGATATTGTCTGTCGACGATATAGTAGGCATTATTTTATATATACCAAAATAATCGACAGGAAGCGGCCTGAGCTGAAGTATTTTACAGAGGTACCCTCTGTGGACGAAATAGTAGGTAGCATTTTATATATACTAAAAGAATCGAGAGAAAGCAACCTGAGCTGAAGTATTTTACAGAGCTACCGCCTGTGGACGATCTAGTAGGAAAAATTTTATATATACAGAAATAATCTGGAGAAAGTGGCCTGAGCTGAAGTATTGTTTGTCGACGATACAGTAGGCATTATTTGATATACCAAAATAATCGAGAGGAAGTGGCCTGAGCTGAAGTATTGTTTGTCGACGATACAGTAGGCATTATTTGATATACCAAAATAATCGAGAGGAAGCGGCCTGAGCTGAAGTATTTTACAGAGCTCCCGTCTGTGGACGATATAGTAGCCAGCATTTTATATATACAAAAATAATCGAGAGAAAGCGGCCTGAGCTGAAGTATTTTACAGACTACTGTCTGTGGACGATATAGTAGGCAGCATTTTATATATACAAAAATAATCGAGAGAAAGCGGCCTGAGCTGAAGTATTTTACAGAGCTGCTGTTTGTCGATAATATATACCAAAATAGTCGAAAGCGGCTTGAGCAGAAGTACTTCACAGAGCTACCGTCTGTCGACGATATAGTAGGCAGTATATTATATATACCGAAATAATCGAGAGGAAGCAGCCTGAGCTGAAGTATTTTACAAAGCTACCGTCTGTCGATGCTATAGTAGGCAGTATTTTATATATACTGAAATAATCGAGAGAAATCGGCCCGAGTTGAGGTATTTTACAGGGCTGCTATCTATCGATGATGTAATAGGCAATATGTTATATGTACCGGAGTAATCGAGAAAAAGCGGCCTGAGCTGAGGTACTTTTCAGGACTGATGGCTATCGATGAACTAATAGCCAATATTTTATATATACCGGTAATCGAGAAGAAGCGGCCTGAGCTGAGGTATTTTACAGGACTGATGGCTGTCAATGATATAATAGCCAATATTTTATTATCACCGGAGTACTAGAGAGAAAGCGGCCTGAGCTGAGGTATTTGATAGAACTGCTTTAGTTTTCAAATTCGTATGTCGTAAAATTCATTGGTGCTTTATGTTGCAAATTCGTGTAAAGAAAAATGGATTATTCTTTTGTTTTTCAAATCTGTGTATGGAAAAATGCATTGTTGTTTCTTTTAAATTTCGCGCGGGGAAAAATGCATTGTTGCTTTGATTTTAAATTTTGTTTGTGGAAAAATGCACCGTTCCATTGGTTTTCAAATACTTGTCTCTGGAAAAATGCATTTCACATATATATGAAGAAAAATGCATTGTTTTAAAATTTCGCATTTAGAAAAATGCATTGTTGCTTTCTTTTAAAATTTCTAATGTGGAAAAACGCATCATTCCTTTAGTTTCCAATTCCGTGTCTGAAAAAATACATTGTTGCTTTGTTTTTAAATTTCGCGATGGGAAAAATTCATTGTAGCTTTATTTTTCAACAAAATTGTATTGTTGCTTTGATTTTAATTTTTGCTTAAGAAAAAATGCATTGTTGCTTTGTTTTATCAAATTTGTGTCAACAGAAATATATCGTATATATAAAATATTGCTCATTATATCTTCCACAGACAGCAGCTTTGTGAAATACCTCAGCTCAAACCTCTTTCTCTCGATTATGCCTGTATATATAAAATATTACCCATTATATCGTCTACAGACAGCATCTTTGTGAAGTGCCTCAGCTTAGGCCGCTTTTTCTTGATTATTCCGATAAATGCATTGTTGGTATATTTGTCAATAGAAATGCATTGTTGCTTTCTATTAAAATTTTCGTACTTGTTTCGCATACCCAGCCGACCTTATGGTCCACTGCAGCCGGAGTTGATCAGAAAGTTGCAGTAGCAGCCTAAAGTCCGAGTTGCTGTGGCAGTTTTCTTCAGAGGACCAAAATATACAGATATCTGTCAAAACCGCAGAACTGTTACTTTGACATACTGGAAAATAATACCGAATGATCCATTTTTTAATAGGTTTACGTAGTCGTAGAATCAATTGGCAATATCCGTTTTGCAATTCGAGAAGGCGTAATCAAGATACAAGTGTTTAATATGTAATTTCGTCCTCGAACGAGAAATCGAGAATAATTCCAATCCAGACAGACATCCCAGTGAGCAGAAACACAAATTATCACATGATCACCACTGTTGGACACATCTTTGTGCATTAAGAGGAGGTTTAAAGAAGTCAGCATTGGAGACTCGACCTAGTAAGATGTCCGAATCACCGTAATGCTGCCATTGATGGTAGAGGACTGGCGTATCACTTTCGAAGGTACTGATAATTCCGCCGTATTTCTATAAAGACTAAAGGAAATTCGGGAGTGTCATGGAATCACTGCCGACCGGGTCATGTCGACCTACTACAAGAGACGCCGCCTTTGGTTTAGGAACAACCGGCGATATTGATCCACCTGGGAAGATTTTTGTACTTCCTTCCATTCTTAGAATAATCGATAGAAAGCGGTCTGAGCTAAAGCATTTTACAGAGCTGCCATCTGTTGATGGTATAATATGCAATGTTTTATATATTAGAATAATCGATAGAAAGCGGTCTGAGCTGAAGTATTATTAGAATAATCGATAGAAAGTGGTCTGAGCTAGAGCATTTTACAGAGCTGCCATCTGTTGATGGTATAATATGCAATGTTTTATATATTAGAATAATCGATAGAAAGCGGTCTGAGCTGAAGCATTTTACAGAGTTGCCATCTGTTAAATTGTGTAATATGCAATGTTTTATATATTAGAATAATCGATAGAAAGCGGTCTGAGCTGAAGTATTATTAGAATAATCGATAGAAAGCGGTCTGAGCTAAAGCATTTTACAGAGCTGCCATCTGTTGATGGTATAATATGCAATATGTTTTATATATTAGAATAATCGATAGAAAGCGGTCTGAGCTGAAGTATTATTAGAATAATCGATAGAAAGCGGTCTGAGCTAAAGCATTTTACAGAGCTGCCATCTGTTGATGGTATAATATGCAATGTTTTATATATTAGAATAATCGATAGAAAGCGGTCTGAGCTGAAGCATTTTACAGAGTTGCCATCTGTTAAATTGTGTAATATGCAATGTTTTATATATTAGAATAATCGATAGAAAGCGGTCTGAGCTGAAGCATTTTACAGAGTTGCCATCTGTTAAATTGTGTAATATGCAATGTTTTATATATTAGAATAATCGATAGAAAGCGGTCTGAGCTGAAGTATTATTAGAATAATCGATAGAAAGCGGTCTGAGCTAAAGCATTTTACAGAGCTGCCATCTGTTGATGGTATAATATGCAATATGTTTTATATATTAGAATAATCGATAGAAAGCGGTCTGAGCTGAAGTATTATTAGAATAATCGATAGAAAGCGGTCTGAGCTAAAGCATTTTACAGAGTAGCCATCTGTTGATGGTATAATATGCAATGTTTTATATATTAGAATAATCGATAGAAAGCGGTCTGAGCTGAAGCATTTTACAGAGCTGCCATCTGTTAATAGTATAATATGCAATGTTTTATATATTAGAATAATCGATGGAAAGCGGTCTAAGCTGAAGTATTATTAGAATAATCGATAGAAAGCGGTCTGAGCTGAAGCATTTTACAGAGCTGCCATCTGTTAATAGTATAATATGCAATGTTTTATATATTAGAATAATCGATGGAAAGCGGTCTAAGCTGAAGTATTATTAGAATAATCGATAGAAAGCGGTCTGAGCTGAAGCATTTTACAGAGCTGCCATCTGTTAATAGTATAATATGCAATGTTTTATATATTAGAATAATCGATGGAAAGCGGTCTAAGCTGAAGTATTATTAGAATAATCGATAGAAAACGGTCTGAGCTAAAGCATTTTACAGAGCTGCCATCTGTTGATGGTATAATATGCAATATGTTTTATATATTAGAATAATCGATAGAAAGCGGTCTGAGCTGAAGTATTATTAGAATAATCGATAGAAAGCGGTCTGAGCTAAAGCATTTTACAGAGCTGCCATCTGTTGATGGTATAATATGCAATGTTTTATATATTAGAATAATCGATAGAAAGCGGTCTGAGCAGAAGCATTTTACAGAGCTGCCATCTGTTAATAGTATAATATGCAATGTTTTATATATTAGAATAATCGATGGAAAGCGGTCCAAGCTGAAGTATTATTAGAATAATCGATAGAAAGCGGTCTGAGCTGAAGCATTTTACAGAGCTGCCATCTGTTAATAGTATAATATGCAATGTTTTATATATTAGAATAATCGATGGAAAGCGGTCTAAGCTGAAGTATTATTAGAATAATCGATAGAAAGCGGTCTGAGCTGAAGCATTTTACAGAGCTGCCATCTGTTAATAGTATAATATGCAATGTTTTATATATTAGAATAATCGATGGAAAGCGGTCTAAGCTGAAGTATTATTAGAATAATCGATAGAAAGCGGTCTGAGCTAAAGCATTTTACAGAGCTGCCATCTGTTGATGGTATAATATGCAATATGTTTTATATATTAGAATAATCGATAGAAAGCGGTCTGAGCTGAAGTATTATTAGAATAATCGATAGAAAGCGGTCTGAGCTAAAGCATTTTACAGAGCTGCCATCTGTTGATGGTATAATATGCAATGTTTTATATATTAGAATAATTGATAGAAAGCGGTCTGAGCTGAAGCATTTTACAGAGCTGCCATCTGTTAATAGTATAATATGCAATGTTTTATATATTAGAATAATCGATGGAAAGCGGTCCAAGCTGAAGTATTATTAGAATAATCGATAGAAAGCGGTCTGAGCTGAAGCATTTTACCGAGTTTCCATCTGTTAATAGTATAATATGCAATGTTTTATATATTAGAATAATCGAATGAAAGCGGTCTAAGCTGAAGTATTATTAGAATAATCGATAGAAAGCGGTCTGAGCTAAAGCATTTTACAGAGCTGCCATCTGTTGATGGTATAATATGCAATATGTTTTATATATTAGAATAATCGATAGAAAGCGGTCTGAGCTGAAGTATTATTAGAATAATCGATAGAAAGCGGTCTGAGCTAAAGCATTTTACAGAGCTGCCATCTGTTGATGGTATAATATGCAATGTTTTATATATTAGAATAATCGATAGAAAGCGGTCTGAGCTGAAGCATTTTACAGAGCTGCCATCTGTTGATGGTATAATATGCAATGTTTTATATATTAGAATAATCGATAGAAAGCGGTCTGAGCTGAAGTATTATTAGAATAATCGATGGAAAGCGGTCTGAGCTAAAGCATTTTACAGAGCTGCCGTCTGTTGATGGTATAATATGCAATGTTTTATATATTAGAATAATCGATAGAAAGCGGTCTGAGCTGAAGTATTAGTAGAATAATCGATAGAAAGCGGTCTGAGCTGAAGTATTTTACAGAGCTGCCATCTGTTGATGATATAATATGCAATGTTTTATATATATTGAAATAACAGATCGAAAGCGGTCTGAGTTAAAGTATTATTAGAATAATCGATATAAAGCGGTCTGAGCTGAAGCATTTTACAGAGCTGCCATCTACTCATGGTATAATATGCAATGTTTTATATATACTGAAATAATAGATGGAAAGCGGTCTGAGCTGAAGTATATTTAGAATAATCGATAGAAAGCGGTCTGAGATGAAGTATTTTACAGAGCTGCCATCTGTTGATGGTATAATAAGCAATGTTTTATATATTGGAATAATCGATAGAAAGCGGTCTGAGCTGAAGTATTTTACAGAGCTCCCATCTGTTGATGATATAATATGAAATGTTTTATATATATTGGAATAACCGATAAAAAGCGGTCTGAGCTGAGGTATTTTACAGAGCTGCTATCTGTTGTTGGTATAATAAGTAATGTTTTATATATCGGAATAATCGATAGAAAGCGGCCTGAGCTACGGAGCTGCCATCTGTTGATGGTATAATATGCAATGTTTTATATATTAGAATAATCGATAGAAAGCGGTCTGAGCTGAAGCATTTTACAGAGATGCCATCTGTTAATGGTATTAAATGCAATGTTTTATATATATTGAAATTATAGATAGAAAGCGGTCTGAGCTGAAGTTTAATTAGAATAATCGATAGAAAGCGGTCTGAGCTGAAGTATTACTAGAATAATCGATAGAAAGCGGTCTGAGCTGAAGCATTTTACAGAGCTGCCATCTGTTGATGATATAATATGCAATGTTTTATTTATATTGAAATAATAGATAGAAAGCGGTCTGAGCTGAAGCATTTTACAGAGATGCCA
The DNA here is from genome assembly GCA_963243735.1 of Neocrepidodera transversa. Classification (NCBI taxonomy): domain Eukaryota; kingdom Metazoa; phylum Arthropoda; class Insecta; order Coleoptera; family Chrysomelidae; genus Neocrepidodera; species Neocrepidodera transversa. The sequence continues at coordinate 10,146,075 of OY725356.1, forward strand.
TCTGTTAATGGTATTAAATGCAATGTTTTATATATATTGAAATTATAGATAGAAAGCGGTCTGAGCTGAAGTTTAATTAGAATAATCGATAGAAAGCGGTCTGAGCTGAAGTATTACTAGAATAATCGATAGAAAGCGGTCTGAGCTGAAGCATTTTACAGAGCTGCCAGCTGTTGATGGTATAATGAGCAATATTTTATATATCGAAATAAGAAAATATATATATACATATACTATATTAAAATTTATATTTGTCTTTTGAATTTAGTATGACTATTTATTTTATTACATTCAGCTAAATCGACTTAAGATTTCCCATGATTTACATGTATATATTTGATTTGTTACTTTCCCGCTACATACTAAATTATAGTATAAGTTCTAGTGTACACTTATATTCAAATAAAGAAATTACCTAATCAAAAAAAAAAAAAAAAAAAAAAACTAAACTTCGACACCATCAATTTCCAACACGCAAACCGAAAAAAAAAAACAGCTTAGTGTATGGCTCGTAATAATTCGACACTAATTTCCATACACATTCGGAGTTTATCATTAGTGGATGAAAACGTTAATATATACTCGGTTGCTGAGTCGCGTTATCCGAACCGATTTGCAACTCTCCCAGATCTTAATCTACCATAATAATTATTTAAATTAGCGATTCGCCATCTAATAACGTCGAATTAAATAAATCATATAAGCGACACGACGAGTTTAATTTCGACCCGAAGAGAAAGGCTGATACGCTGTCATTTACACCATCTGGTGGGGGCGAAATGTGTGACTAATTACGGTATTTTTTTTTGTTCTAATAGTTAAATATTTTTTTAGTAGCAATTAACAAAAAAAAAAAAAAAAACAAAAAAAAAAAAAAAAAAAAAAAAAAAAAAAAAAAAAAAAAAAAAAAAAATAGGTTTTATTAAACAATAGCTGCTGTAGTTTTTACGTAGAGGCCATTGACAAGCTACTCAGTAGAATTTACTTGGTTCACGGTAACTAAACCGAATCCAACTTACTCAGTTAAAGGCTTGTTTAAACGCAATATTTTGCGCAAGAATTGTAGTTTGCGCAATTTTGTTAGATATTTTTTATTTTGTTCGGTGCAAGTTGATTGCGCAATAATTGTTGATTAGAGCAATTTTTTGTGTGTTAAATATGAGTTTTATTTGCGCAACATCTTGCGCAAAAATTTTAATATGTTTGACAGTTTTGATTATTTTGTTTTTATTTTAAGCGAGTTGCGCATTATTTATTTGTTGTTTTTAAATGTTTAATCAGGATTCACAATGACGCAATTTTGCGCAAGATTTGTCTGTATACAATTTTATCAATGGCGCAATATTTTGCGCAAAAAGTTAATACATATGCTGACTTTTATTGTTTTGTATTTATTTAGGGCGAGTTTATTGCGCATTAAATGTCAATTTGCTCATTATATGTTTGTTGTTTTTAAGTGTTTAATAAAAAATTTCAATGACGCAATCTTGCGCAAAAATTGACTTCACACCATTTTATCAATGGCGCAATATTTTGCTCAAAAATTTTTTGCGCAAAATTTAAATGCAAATTCCAATTTTGATTGTTTTGTTTTCATTTAAGGCGAGTTTATTGCGCAAAAAATGTCAATTTGGGCATTTCATATTTGTTGTTTTTAAGTATTTAATATAGATTTTGGGCAAAAATTGATTCTACATAATTTTATCAACCGCGCAATATTTTGCGCAAGAATTTTCGTTTGCGCAATTTTGTTAGTTATTTTTAATTTGTTTAATGAAAGTTCATTGAGCAATAATTGTCGATTAGCGCATTTTTTTTGTTTTTTTTTTGTTAAATAGTAGTTTTAATAGAGCAACATCTTGCGCAACGATTGTTTGCGCAAAATTTTAATACATATGCAAATTTTGATTGTTTTGTTTTAATTTCAGACGAGTTTATAGCGCAATAAACTCACCTCAAAAAAAAAACAAAACAATTGAAATTATCAAATATATTTAACTGTTGCGCAAAAAATTTTTGCGCAATATGTTGCATCATTTAACGCCCTAGTTAAATCTTAAAAACTGAAAAATTGCGCAAACAATGACTGTGCAAGAAACTCGTCAAAAAAATTTTTTTGAATATATTTAAAATTTTTGCGCAAACAATTTTTGCGCAAAATGATGCGCCATTGAATAACCTTGTAAAAACAAATAATGCACGAACCGACTATTATTGCGCAAGAAAACCAACAAAAAAAATTTGCACATATTTTTAAAAATTTTGCGCAAATAACTTTGCGCAAAGTGTTGCGCCATTGATAAATCTTGTAAAAACAAATATTGCGATTAATTATTGCTCAAAATACCCGCCAAACAAAAAATATTGCATGTATTTTAAAATTTTGCGCAACATTGATAAAATTGTGTTCACTTAATTCTTGCGCAAAGTAACGTCATTAAAAATCTTTATTAAATACTTAAAAACAACAAACATGTAATGCGCAAATTGACATTTATTGCGCAATAAACTCATCTCAAATTAAAACAAAACAATCAAAATTAGCATATGTATTAAAATTTTGCGCAAACAATCGTTGCGCAAGATGTTGCGCTATTAAAACTCCTATTTAACACTAAAAAAACAAGAAAAAATGCGCTAATCGACAATTTAAAAATAACTAAACAAAATTGCGCTAACGAAAATTCTTGCGCAAAATATTGCGCAGTTGACAAAATTGTGTGTGTAGAATCAATTCTTGCCCAAAATTGCGTCATTGAAAATCTTTATTAAACACGGAAAAACAGCAAACATGTATCGCGCAAATTTACATTTATTGCGCAATAAATGTCGAGTTTATTGCGCTATAAATGTAAATTTGGGCATTGCTTATTTGTTGTTTATAAGTATTTAATAAACATTTTTAATGACTCAATTTTGCTCAAAAATTGACTACACACAATTTTATCAATGTCGCAACATTTTGCGCAAAACTCATTCGTGCAAAATTTTAAAATAAATGTGTTATTTTTTTGTTTAGTGAGATTCTTGCGCAAAATTTTTAAACCATTGCAATTTTTTTTAGTATAGCGAATTTCTTGCGCTATAATGGTCGGTTGCGCTTTTTTTTTTGTTAATAGCGCAGCATTATGCGTAAAAATTGTTTGCGCAAAATTTAAATGCAAATTCCAATTTTGATTGTTTTGATTCTATTTGAGGCGTGTTTATTGCGCAATAAACGTCGAGTTTATTGCGCAATAAATGTCGACTTTATTGCGTAATAAATGTGAATTTGCGTATTATACGTTTGTTGTTTTTAAGTATTTAATATAGATTTTGGGCAAGAATTGATTCTACATAATTTTATCAACTGCGCAATATTTTGCGCAAGAATTTTCGTTTGCGCAATTTTGTTTAGTTATTTTTAATTTGTTTAATGAAAGTTCATTGCGCAATAATTTTCGATTAGCTCATTTTTTTTTGTTTTTTTTAGTGTTAAATAGGACTTTTAATGGCGCCAACTTATTGCGCAAAAATTGTTTGCTCAAAATTACATATGCTAATTTTGATTGTTTTGTTTTTATTTGAGGCGAGTTTATTGCGCAAGAATTAAGTGTACACAATTTTATCAATGGTGCAACATTTTGCGCAAAAATTATTGCGCGAAATTTTAAAATATTTACAATATTTTTTGTATGGCGAGTTTCTTGCGCAATAATTGTCGGTATGTGCATTGTTTGTTTTTATAAGGTTATTTAATAGCGCATAATTTTGCGCAAATAAATTGTTTGCGCAAAACTTTTAAATATATTCAAAAAATTTTGTTTGGCGAGTTTCTTGCGCAGTAATTGTTAGCGCAATTTTTCAGCTTTAAAGTTTTAACTGGGGGGTTAAATGATACAACATATTGCGCAAGAATTTTTTGCGCAACATATAAATATATTTGATAATTTTGATTGTTTTATTTTTTTCAGGTGAGTTTATTGTACAATAAATGTCAATTTGCGCTTTACATGTTTGTTGTTTTTAAGTATTAATAAAGATTTTTAATAAAGCAATTTTGCGCAAGAATGGTGTAGACAATTTTACCAACGGTGCAACATTTTGCGCAAAAATTGATTGCGTAAAATTTTAAAATATATGCAAATTTTTTGTTTAGCGACTTTTTTGCGCAATAATTGTCGGCTTGCTCGTTATTTATTTTTACAAAGTTACAAATGTTTGCGCATTTTTTGAGTTTTTAAATTTTAACTAGGGGGTATAACGCAACATATTGCGCAATAATATTTTTGCGCAAAATTTAAATATGTTTGATAATTTTGATGGTTTTCTTTTAAGGCGAGTTTATTGCGCAATAAATGTCAATTTGCACATTAATCGTTTGTTGTTTTTAAGTGTTTAATAAAGATTTATAATTACGCAATGTTGCGCAAGATTTGACTGTACACAATTTTATCAATGGCGCAACATTTTGCGCAAAATTTTTTTTTCGTAAAATTTAATATGTTTGACAGTTGTGATTGTTTTGTATTTATTAAAGGCGAGTTCATTGCGCAAAAACTGTTGGCGCAAAATTTTAAAATATACAATTTTTTTTTTGTTAAGCGAGTTTCTTGCGCAATAATTGTTGGTTTGCGCATTATCTGTTTTTATAAGGTTTATCAATGGCGCAACATTTTTGCGCAAAATCTCTTTGCCTGAAATTTAGAATAAATGCAGTATTTTTTTAGCGAGTTTCTTGCGCAATAATTATCGATTTGCGCATTATTTATTTTTACAGGGTTTATCAATTTTGCGCATTTTGATATTTTTTTTGTTTGTTTTTAAGTGTTTAACAGTTTTCAATAGCGCAAAATCTTGCGCAAAATGTGTTTGCACAAAATTTTATTATTATTGAATTTCTTGCTTTTTTTTTTGGTTTTATTCAATTTATAAGTTTAAGGACTTTTCATTTGCGCAAAATTTTTTTTAATAATTGTTTTTTGCGCAATAACTGCCGGTTTACGTGCCAAAAATATCAATTGCGCAAAATATTAATATTTTTGAAAATATTCATGTTTAAACATTTTTTTTCAGTTTGCAGCGTGTTTATTGCGCAATAATTTTTACATGTACAACTACGCAAAATGTGAATCCAGAATTATCATTTTTCCCAAAAATTTTAATATTTTTGATAATTTTTATAATATTTAATTTTGTTTTTGGGATTTAGTTTGCAGCGAGTTATTTTGCGCAATAATTTTTACATGTACAACTAGACAAAATGTGAATCCAGAATTATCATTTTTCCCAAAAATTTTAATATTTTTGATAATTTTTATAATATTTAATTTTGTTTTTGGGATTTAGTTTGCAGCGAGTTATTTTGCGCAATTATTTTTACATGTACAACTGCGCAAAATGTGAATCCAGAATTATCATTTTTCCCAAAATTTTAATATTTTTGAAAATTTTCATTATATTTAATTTTGTTTTTGGGATTTAGTTTGCAGCGAGTTATTTTGCGCAATTATTTTTACACATTCAACTACGCAAAATGAGAATCCAGAATTATCATTTTTCCCAAAATTTTAATATTTTTGAGAATTTTTATAATATTTAATTTTGTTTTTGGGATTTAGTTTGCAGCGAGTTATTTTGCGCAATTATTTTTACACATTCAACTACGCAAAATGAGAATCCAGAATTATCATTTTTCCCAAAATTTTAATATTTTTGAGAATTTTTATAATATTTAATTTTGTTTTTGGGATTTAGTTTGCAGCGAGTTATTTTGCGCAATAATTTTTACATGTACAACTACGCAAAATGTGAATCCAGAATTATCATTTTTCCCAAAATTTTAATATTTTTGATAATTTTCAAAATATTTAATTTTGTTTTTGGGATTTAATTTGCAGCGAGTTATTTTGCGCAATTATTTTTACACATTCAACTACGCAAAATGAGAATCCAGAATTATCATTTTTCCCAAAATTTTAATATTTTTGAGAATTTTTATAATATTTAATTTTGTTTTTGGGATTTAGTTTGCAGCGAGTTATTTTGCGCAATAATTTTTACATGTACAACTACGCAAAATGTGAATCCAGAATTATCATTTTTCCCAAAATTTTAATATTTTTGATAATTTTCAAAATATTTAATTTTGTTTTTGGGATTTAATTTGCAGCGAGTTATTTTGCGCAATTATTTTTACATGTACAACTACGCAAAATGTGAATCCAGAATTATCATTTTTCCCAAAATTTTAATATTTTTGATAATTTTTATTATATTTAATTTTGTTTTTGGGATTTAATTTGCAGCGAGTTATTTTGCGCAATTATTTTTACATGTACAACTACGCAAAATGAGAATCCAGAATTATCATTTTTCCTAAAAATTTTAATATTTTTGATAATTTTTATAATATTTAATTTTGTTTTTGGGATTTAGTTTGCAGCGAGTTATTTTGCGCAATAATTTTTACATTAACAACTAGACAAAATTTGAATCCAGAATTACCATTTTTCCCAAAATTTTAATATTTTTGAGAATTTTTATAATATTTAATTTTGTTTTTGGGATTTAGTTTGCAGCGAGTTATTTTGCGCAATTATTTTTACACATTCAACTACGCAAAATGAGAATCCAGAATTATCATTTTTCCCAAAATTTTAATATTTTTGAGAATTTTTATAATATTTAATTTTGTTTTTGGGATTTAGTTTGCAGCGAGTTATTTTGCGCAATAATTTTTACATGTACAACTACGCAAAATGTGAATCCAGAATTATCATTTTTCCCAAAATTTTAATATTTTTGATAATTTTCAAAATATTTAATTTTGTTTTTGGGATTTAATTTGCAGCGAGTTATTTTGCGCAATTATTTTTACACGTACAACTACGCAAAATGAGAATCCAGAATTATCATTTTTCCCAAAATTTTAATATTTTTGAAAATTTTCATTATATTTAATTTTGTTTTTGGGATTTAGTTTGCAGCGAGTTATTTTGCGCAATAATTTTTACATGTACAACTACGCATTATGTGAATCCAGAATTATCATTTTTCCCAAAATTTTAATATTTTTGAAAATTTTCATTATATTTAATTTTGTTTTTGGGATTTAGTTTGCAGCGAGTTATTTTGCGCAATTATTTTTACACATTCAACTACGCAAAATGAGAATCCAGAATTATCATTTTTCCCAAAATTTTAATATTTTTGAGAATTTTTATTATATTTAATTTTGTTTTTGGGATTTAATTTGCAGCGAGTTATTTTGCGCAATTATTTTTACATGTACAACTACGCAAAATGAGAATCCAGAATTATCATTTTTCCCAAAATTTTAATATTTTTGAAAATTTTCATTATATTTAATTTTGTTTTTGGGATTTAGTTTGCAGCGAGTTATTTTGCGCAATAATTTTTACATGTACAACTACGCATTATGTGAATCCAGAATTATCATTTTTCCCAAAATTTTAATATTTTTGAAAATTTTCATTATATTTAATTTTGTTTTTGGGATTTAGTTTGCAGCGAGTTATTTTGCGCAATTATTTTTACATGTACAACTGCGCAAAATGTGAATCCAGAATTATCATTTTTCCCAAAATTTTAATATTTTTGAAAATTTTCATTATATTTAATTTTGTTTTTGGGATTTAGTTTGCAGCGAGTTATTTTGCGCAATTATTTTTACATGTACAACTGCGCAAAATGTGAATCCAGAATTATCATTTTTCCCAAAATTTTAATATTTTTGAAAATTTTCATTATATTTAATTTTGTTTTTGGGATTTAGTTTGCAGCGAGTTATTTTGCGCAATTATTTTTACATGTACAACTGCGCAAAATGTGAATCCAGAATTATCATTTTTCCCAAAATTTTAATATTTTTGAAAATTTTCATTATATTTAATTTTGTTTTTGGGATTTAGTTTGCAGCGAGTTATTTTGCGCAATTATTTTTACATGTACAACTGCGCAAAATGTGAATCCAGAATTATCATTTTTCCCAAAATTTTAATATTTTTGAAAATTTTCATTATATTTAATTTTGTTTTTGGGATTTAGTTTGCAGCGAGTTATTTTGCGCAATTATTTTTACATGTACAAATACGCAAAATGTGAATCCAGAATTATCATTTTTCCCAAAATTTTAATATTTTTGAAAATTTTCATTATATTTAATTTTGTTTTTGGGATTTAGTTTGCAGCGAGTTATTTTGCGCAATAATTTTTACATGTACAACTACGCATTATGTGAATCCAGAATTATCATTTTTCCCAAAATTTTAATATTTTTGAAAATTTTCATTATATTTAATTTTGTTTTTGGGATTTAGTTTGCAGCGAGTTATTTTGCGCAATTATTTTTACATGTACAACTGCGCAAAATGTGAATCCAGAATTATCATTTTTCCCAAAATTTTAATATTTTTGAAAATTTTCATTATATTTAATTTTGTTTTTGGGATTTAGTTTGCAGCGAGTTATTTTGCGCAATTATTTTTACATGTACAAATACGCAAAATGTGAATCCAGAATTATCATTTTTCCCAAAATTTTAATATTTTTGAAAATTTTCATTATATTTAATTTTGTTTTTGGGATTTAGTTTGCAGCGAGTTATTTTGCGCAATAATTTTTACATGTACAACTACGCATTATGTGAATCCAGAATTATCATTTTTCCCAAAATTTTAATATTTTTGAAAATTTTCATTATATTTAATTTTGTTTTTGGGATTTAGTTTGCAGCGAGTTATTTTGCGCAATTATTTTTACATGTACAACTGCGCAAAATGTGAATCCAGAATTATCATTTTTCCCAAAATTTTAATATTTTTGAAAATTTTCATTATATTTAATTTTGTTTTTGGGATTTAGTTTGCAGCGAGTTATTTTGCGCAATTATTTTTACATGTACAACTGCGCAAAATGTGAATCCAGAATTATCATTTTTCCCAAAATTTTAATATTTTTGAAAATTTTCATTATATTTAATTTTGTTTTTGGGATTTAGTTTGCAGCGAGTTATTTTGCGCAATTATTTTTACATGTACAACTGCGCAAAATGTGAATCCAGAATTATCATTTTTCCCAAAATTTTAATATTTTTGAAAATTTTCATTATATTTAATTTTGTTTTTGGGATTTAGTTTGCAGCGAGTTATTTTGCGCAATTATTTTTACATGTACAAATACGCAAAATGTGAATCCAGAATTATCATTTTTCCCAAAATTTTAATATTTTTGAAAATTTTCATTATATTTAATTTTGTTTTTGGGATTTAGTTTGCAGCGAGTTATTTTGCGCAATTATTTTTACATGTACAACTGCGCAAAATGTGAATCCAGAATTATCATTTTTCCCAAAATTTTAATATTTTTGAAAATTTTCATTATATTTAATTTTGTTTTTGGGATTTAGTTTGCAGCGAGTTATTTTGCGCAATTATTTTTACATGTACAAATACGCAAAATGTGAATCCAGAATTATCATTTTTCCCAAAATTTTAATATTTTTGAAAATTTTCATTATATTTAATTTTGTTTTTGGGATTTAGTTTGCAGCGAGTTATTTTGCGCAATAATTTTTACATGTACAACTACGCATTATGTGAATCCAGAATTATCATTTTTCCCAAAATTTTAATATTTTTGAAAATTTTCATTATATTTAATTTTGTTTTTGGGATTTAGTTTGCAGCGAGTTATTTTGCGCAATTATTTTTACATGTACAACTGCGCAAAATGTGAATCCAGAATTATCATTTTTCCCAAAATTTTAATATTTTTGAAAATTTTCATTATATTTAATTTTGTTTTTGGGATTTAGTTTGCAGCGAGTTATTTTGCGCAATTATTTTTACATGTACAACTGCGCAAAATGTGAATCCAGAATTATCATTTTTCCCAAAATTTTAATATTTTTGAAAATTTTCATTATATTTAATTTTGTTTTTGGGATTTAGTTTGCAGCGAGTTATTTTGCGCAATTATTTTTACATGTACAACTGCGCAAAATGTGAATCCAGAATTATCATTTTTCCCAAAATTTTAATATTTTTGAAAATTTTCATTATATTTAATTTTGTTTTTGGGATTTAGTTTGCAGCGAGTTATTTTGCGCAATTATTTTTACATGTACAACTACGCAAAATAAGAATCCAGAATTATCATTTTTCCCAAAATTTTAATATTTTTGATAATTTTTAGAATATTTAATTTTGTTTTTGGGATTTAGTTTGCAGCGAGTTATTTTGCGCAATTATTTTTACATGTACAACTGCGCAAAATGTGAATCCAGAATTATCATTTTTCCCAAAATTTTAATATTTTTGAAAATTTTCATTATATTTAATTTTGTTTTTGGGATTTAGTTTGCAGCGAGTTATTTTGCGCAATTATTTTTACATGTACAACTGCGCAAAATGTGAATCCAGAATTATCATTTTTCCCAAAATTTTAATATTTTTGAAAATTTTCATTATATTTAATTTTGTTTTTGGGATTTAGTTTGCAGCGAGTTATTTTGCGCAATTATTTTTACATGTACAACTACGCAAAATGAGAATCCAGAATTATCATTTTTCCCAAAATTTTAATATTTTTAAGAATTTTTATAATATTTAATTTTGTTTTTGGGATTTAGTTTGCAGCGAGTTATTTTGCGCAATAATTTTTACATGTACAACTGCGCAAAATGTGAATCCAGAATTATCATTTTTCCCCAAATTTTAATATTTTTGAGAATTTTTATAATATTTAATTTTGTTTTTGGGATTTAGTTTGCAGCGAGTTATTTTGCGCAATTATTTTTACATGTACAAATACGCAAAATGAGAATCCAGAATTATCATTTTTCCCAAAAATTTTAATATTTTTGATAATTTTTATAATATTTAATTTTGTTTTTGGGATTTAGTTTGCAGCGAGTTATTTTGCGCAATTATTTTTACATGTACAACTGCGCAAAATGTGAATCCAGAATTATCATTTTTCCCAAAATTTTAATATTTTTGAAAATTTTCATTATATTTAATTTTGTTTTTGGGATTTAGTTTGCAGCGAGTTATTTTGCGCAAAATGTGAATCCAGAATTATCATTTTTCCCAAAATTTTAATATTTTTGAAAATTTTCATTATATTTAATTTTGTTTTTGGGATTTAGTTTGCAGCGAGTTATTTTGCGCAATTATTTTTATATGTACAACTACGCAAAATAAGAATCCAGAATTATCATTTTTCCCAAAAATTTTAATATTTTTTAGAATTTTTATAATATTTAATTTTGTTTTTGGGATTTAGTTTTCAGCGAGTTATTTTGCGCAATAATTTTTACATGTACAACTACGCAAAATGTGAATCCAGAATTATCATTTTTCCCAAAAGTTTTAATATTTTTTAGAATTTTTATAATATTTAATTTTCTTTTTGGGATTTAATTTGCAGCGAGTTATTTTGCGCAATAATTTTTACATGTACAACTACGCAAAATAAGAATCCAGAATTATCATTTTTCCCAAAAATTTTAATATTTTTTAGAATTTTTATAATATTTAATTTTCTTTTTGGGATTTAATTTGCAGCGAGTTATTTTGCGCAATAATTTTTACATGTACAACTACGCAAAATGTGAATCCAGAATTATCATTTTTCCCAAAAGTTTTAATATTTTTTAGAATTTTTATAATATTTAATTTTCTTTTTGGGATTTAATTTGCAGCGAGTTATTTTGCGCAATAATTTTTACATGTACAACTACGCAAAATAAGAATCCAGAATTATCATTTTTCCCAAAAATTTTAATATTTTTTAGAATTTTTATAATATTTAATTTTCTTTTTGGGATTTAATTTGCAGCGAGTTATTTTGCGCAATAATTTTTACATGTACAACTACGCAAAATGTGAATCCAGAATTATCATTTTTCCCAAAAGTTTTAATATTTTTTAGAATTTTTATAATATTTAATTTTCTTTTTGGGATTTAATTTGCAGCGAGTTATTTTGCGCAATAATTTTTACATGTACAACTACGCAAAATAAGAATCCAGAATTATCATTTTTCCCAAAAATTTTAATATTTTTTAGAATTTTTATAATATTTAATTTTCTTTTTGGGATTTAATTTGCAGCGAGTTATTTTGCGCAATTATTTTTACATGTAAAACTACGCAAAATGTGAATCCAGAATTATCATTTTTCCCAAAATTTTAATATTTTTAAGAATTTTTATAATATTTAATTTTGTTTTTGGGATTTAGTTTGCAGCGAGTTATTTTGCGCAATAATTTTTACATGTACAACTGCGCAAAATGTGAATCCAGAATTATCATTTTTCCCCAAATTTTAATATTTTTGAGAATTTTTATAATATTTAATTTTGTTTTTCGGATTTAGTTTGCAGCGAGTTATTTTGCGCAATTATTTTTACATGTACAAATACGCAAAATGAGAATCCAGAATTATCATTTTTCCCAAAAATTTTAATATTTTTGATAATTTTTATAATATTTAATTTTGTTTTTGGGATTTAGTTTGCAGCGAGTTATTTTGCGCAATTATTTTTACATGTACAACTGCGCAAAATGTGAATCCAGAATTATCATTTTTCCCAAAATTTTAATATTTTTAAGAATTTTTATAATATTTAATTTTGTTTTTGGGATTTAGTTTGCAGCGAGTTATTTTGCGCAAAATGTGAATCCAGAATTATCATTTTTCCCAAAATTTTAATATTTTTGAAAATTTTCATTATATTTAATTTTGTTTTTGGGATTTAGTTTGCAGCGAGTTATTTTGCGCAATTATTTTTACCTGTACAACTGCGCAAAATCTGAAAGAAGAATTGTTATTCCGCGCAAAATTAATTTTTTTTTGACACTTTTTGTTTAACTTTTTTTGCAGTTTGTTTTCAGCCAGTATTTATTACGCAATAATTCCTAAATATTAAATTGCGCAAAATGTGAAACCAAAATTATCGTTCTACTGAAAAAATTATTGTTTTTTATAAATTTTCCTAGTTCTATATCTTTTTCAATTTCGTTTTTTTTTTGCGCAATAATTATCGGTTTGCGCATATGTTTAGAATAATAAAAAATTAAAAATTAGTTACGGAAATTCAATAACGAGATTCCTGGTCCATTAAAATATATTTATTAATTATAACAATATGTTACATGATAGAGAAAATTTGTTATTATTTCGGAACGAGGAAATCATATAATCTCTCATAATAGACAATGCAGTATAAGTCCATTTCATTAGCAAAACTAACCGAAAATTATTCTGCATACATATACAATTTTATGTTAATCTATAAACACATCGAATGTACGAAATAGCGAACTAATCAAAATATTTGTTGATGATTCTATTGCGCAAATATGAAAATGGGGACGAGTAGGGTTAGGAATTATCAAAATGATAATAATTTATTAATTTTGAGCTGTGTATTTTTTTGTTTACTGTATCCGTGGGTTACTAGTTATTGCGCAAAATAACAATTTGTGCAGTTGTATGTATTAAAATTATTGCGCAAAAAAACTCGCTGCACGCTTATACAAAAAAATCTAAAGAATATAAAAATTCTCAAACATATTGAAATTTTACGAAAAACGATAATTTTTGTCTTATATTTTGCGCTGTTGAATATGTAAAAATTATTGCGCAAAATAACTCGCTGCAAAGTAAATAAAAAAACAAGTGAAATATAATGCACATTCTTAAAAAATATTAAAATTTTGCGCAAAACTGTAATTCTGGATTTATATTTTGCGCATTTGCACATGTGAAAATTATTGCGCAAAATAACTCGCTGCAAACTAAATCCCAAAAACAAAATTAAATATTATAAAAATTATCAACAATATTAAAATTTTTGGGAAAAAATGATAATTCTGGATTCTTATTTTGCGTAGTTATACATGTAAAAATAATTGCGCAAAATAACTCGCTGCAAATTAAATCCCAAAAACAAAATTAAATATTATAAAAATTATCAAAAATATTAAAATTTTGGGAAAATTGATAATTCTGGATTCACATAATGCGTAGTTGTACATGTAAAAATTATTGCGCAAAATAACTCGCTGCAAACTAAATCCCAAAAACAAAATTAAATAATATAAAAATTATCAAAAATATTAAAATTTTGGGAAAAATGATAATTCTGGATTCACATTTTGCGTAGTTGTACATGTAAAAATAATTGCGCAAAATAACTCGCTGCAAATTAAATCCCAAAAACAAAATTAAATATTATAAAAATTATCAAAAATATTAAAATTTTTGAGAAAAATGATAATTTAGGATTCACATTTTGCGCAGTTGTACATGTAAAAATTATTGCGCAAAATAACTCGCTGCAAACTAAATCCCAAAAACAAAATTAAATATTATAAAAATTATCAAAAATATTAAAATTTTGGGAAAAATGATAATTCTGGATTCACATTTTGCGTAGTTTTACATGTAAAAATTATTGCGCAAAATAACTCGCTGCAAATTAAATCCCAAAAAGAAAATTAAATATTATAAAAATTCTAAAAAATATTAAAATTTTTGGGAAAAATGATAATTCTGGATTCACATTTTGCGTAGTTGTACATGTAAAAATAATTGCGCAAAATAACTCGCTGCAAATTAAATCCCAAAAACAAAATTAAATATTATAAAAATTATCAAAAATATTAAAATTTTGGGAAAAATTATAATTCTGGATTCACATTTTGCGTAGTTTTACATATAAAAATTATTGCGCAAAATAACTCGCTGCAAACTAAATCCCAAAAACAAAATTAAATAATATAAAAATTATCAAAAATATTAAAATTTTGGGAAAATTGATAATTCTGGATTCACATAATGCGTAGTTGTACATGTAAAAATTATTGCGCAAAATAACTCGCTGCAAACTAAATCCCAAAAACAAAATTAAATAATATAAAAATTATCAAAAATATTAAAATTTTGGGAAAAATGATAATTCTGGATTCACATTTTGCGTAGTTGTACATGTAAAAATAATTGCGCAAAATAACTCGCTGCAAATTAAATCCCAAAAACAAAATTAAATATTATAAAAATTATCAAAAATATTAAAATTTTTGAGAAAAATGATAATTTAGGATTCACATTTTGCGCAGTTGTACATGTAAAAATTATTGCGCAAAATAACTCGCTGCAAACTAAATTCCAAAAAACAAAATTAAATATTATAAAAATTATCAAAAATATTAAAATTTTTGAGAAAAATGATAATTTAGGATTCACATTTTGCGCAGTTGTACATGTAAAAATTATTGCGCAAAATAACTCGCTGCAAACTAAATCCCAAAAACAAAATTAAATATTATAAAAATTATCAAAAATATTAAAATTTTGGGAAAAATGATAATTCTGGATTCTTATTTTGCGTAGTTGTACATGTAAAAATTATTGCGCAAAATAACTCGCTGCAAACTAAATTCCAAAAAACAAAATTAAATATTATAAAAATTATCAAAAATATTAAAATTTTTGAGAAAAATGATAATTTAGGATTCACATTTTGCGCAGTTGTACATGTAAAAATTATTGCGCAAAATAACTCGCTGCAAACTAAATTCCAAAAAACAAAATTAAATATTATAAAAATTATCAAAAATATTAAAATTTTTGAGAAAAATGATAATTTAGGATTCACATTTTGCGCAGTTGTACATGTAAAAATTATTGCGCAAAATAACTCGCTGCAAACTAAATCCCAAAAACAAAATTAAATATTATAAAAATTATCAAAAATATTAAAATTTTGGGAAAAATGATAATTCTGGATTCTTATTTTGCGTAGTTGTACATGTAAAAATTATTGCGCAAAATAACTCGCTGCAAACTAAATCCCAAAAACAAAATTAAATATAAAAATTCTCAAAAATATTAAAATTTTGGGAAAAATGATAATTCTGGATTCTTATTTTGCGTAGTTTTACATGTAAAAATTATTGCGCAAAATAACTCGCTGCAAACTAAATCCCAAAAACAAAATTAAATATTATAAAAATTCTAAAAAATATTAAAATTTTTGGGAAAAATGATAATTCTGGATTCTAGAATCTAGAGCTTGAACTACTTAAATGTTAAACTGGTCTAAAATTAGACTACCAGAGCTTCAATTGTTTCATTGTTAAACTGATCTAAAATTAGACCTAGAGCTTTAAATATTTCAGTATAAAATACGTCTAAAATTAGACTAGTAATCTAGAGCAATAAACAGATTTTGCCAAATTTATGATTTTCATATGTAACACCCTGTATATTTTCAAATTTGTACATTTCTAAATTAATTTATTAATAACTTACACGTTTATAAAATTAACGAAATTATTTTTAACCCACTTAAATCATCCTTAAATTTATGATCGTATTACCGAAAAACAAAATATGCCTTTAAGAACCGACCAATAAAATTAAGTGACACTTTTTGAGACTACCCATGCTAGATACTAAATCACGTTAAACAAAAAATAAAAACATCTTTAATTCTATTTAGAAGCAATTCGGCTTTCATCTTTGTAGCGGACGAAAATAAACGGACGCTATTTTTACGACTTTTATTCGGAAGTTATTATTTTTGGCGGGAAATAATAAAAAATCGTTGTATTACTTTAACGTAAAAAAATAGTTAATTATTTATATTTCATTGATGAGAAATGAAAAGTTTTTGTTGAAAAATTTATTTTATACTTGTAAACTGTTATTGGCTGTCAAATGAGTAAACGGAGCATATTCTACTGATAGGACGTATCATAAAAAGTTCGGGAAAATGTCTCTAGGGAAAATGCATCACATATTTTCATCTCAAAGTTAATATCAACATTTTGATGGTCCGGCAGAGCCGGATTTAGGATATTTTATAAATTATCAGTTTTACATTTAAACAGTTAAAGCTCTAGAATTGTAGTCTAATTATAGACTTGTTTCATAAAAAAATAGTTCAAGCTCTGGATTACTAGTCTAATTTTAGACTTATTTTACAATACAATAATTAAAGCTCTAGTTCTAATTTTAGATCAGTTTCACAATGAAATAATTAAAGCTCTGTATTTTTAGTCTAATTTTAGACCAGTTTCACATTTAAGCAGTTAAAGCTCTAGATTTGTAGTCTAATTATAGACCTGTTTCACAATGAGATAATTTAAACTCTGAATTTGGAGTCTAATTTTATACTTGTTTTACACCGAAAAAGTTAATGCTCTAGATCATTAGTATTATTTTGGACTTGCTTCACATTGAAGCTGTTAAAACTCTAGATTTTTAGTCTCTTTATACTCTATTAAATCACTTAAATTGTAGTCTGAATTTAGACATGTTTTATACAGAAATAGTTAAAACTTTAGATCTAATTTTAGATCAGTTTCACATTAAAGCAGTTGAAACTTTAGATTAGTAATTTAATTATACAATATGTGAAAGTTCTAAATTGTAATCTAATTTTAGACCAGTTTGAATCTGGAAAAGTTTAAAATTCTAAATTTAATTTTAAAATTGTTTCATTTTAAAACAGTTGAAGCTCTGGAGTTGTAATCTAATTATAGATATGCGCAAAATTTGTAACAAGAATTGTCGTTCTTTGCAAAATTTTATTATTTTTGAGAATTTTCATAAAATTTAACAATTTTTGTTATTTGGTTTGAAGCGAGTATTTTTTGCGCAATAATTTTTACATGTACAACTACGCAAAATATGGTCGTTGGTGGAAAGTATAATTATACCGACAGTTTATTCTTAGAGGTCAAAATGATGTTATTACTGAAAATTCATATATCAAAGTTTTGAAAATATAGTCTACAAAAGATGATTCGAAGGTATTTCAAGCATTAGTACAATTGAATGCTCCTACTTTTGGTGTAATAATTTCAGTTTGTTTTAAATGTAATGGGTTCAACCATGGCCAATCTAAATGTCTCAGCTCCAATAAAATATATCCACAGTGTTCCGGATATCACGTTTTAAATGACTGCGTAAATTCTTTCATTAAATGTATAAATTGTAAAAATACTAACTACGACGATTATAATCATACTCTTTTGGGATGCAGAGAAATGTCCTATTTATAAAAAGAGATTGAGTCACCTCAAATCTGCAACGTTTATTACCCAATAGCAATTAGCTTCTATTGAAAGACATTCCTCTGCAACCATTAGTAATTATTAACTAAAATGTTACTATCAGAATGTTAGGGACTTTTTTCCTGGAGTAACATTAACTTAAAATTGTGAATAAAAGACCAGTCGTACCAGTTGAACCTTCGCCAGGCAGATGGAGACACTCTCGTCTCTGCTTCTTAGACGTCGAAGTTCGTATCGAGTAGGGCAATACAAACCGTTGCCGGTAGCTGCAGAGGCAGCCAAACGTCCGACTTGCTATGGCCGTCCCAATTGGAGCAGCAGTGCAATCCGTCGACCTTTAGAGACAGGTCAAGTTGAAGCCAACTTCAAGTTATACTGGAGTCCAGAACCGTCAGTCCGACTACACTACGCCGCCTGTATCGTCCGTTACACACCTTTTTCTTCACCGGGAATTTTGGTAACCAATAAAAGTTTTATTTATTAATATTTGTTTGGAGTTTTAACATCCCAGCAGCTAATACCTAGGTACTCAAATCCAGTTGGGCAAGTAAAGACCGCCCTTCTGGCCGCCATCGATTTTGGTCGATACCATAACAACCCCTAGAGTATTTTTTTTCTCCACTGACGCTGCCCGTGCACTATAAACGGAAGGTGGCGTCCGAGGCAATCCGAAACCTGGACTAAAGCGCCAAAGTGACCCGTAACGACCGAAGTGTCGTTGCAGACTTAAGATCAAAGACACATTGCATTTACAACGCGATAATTGAAAGTAACTTAGATGTAATTGCTCTTACGGAGACTTGGTTGGACTCTTAATATATTTGACTCTAAAATGTTAACATCCCACTTTATTTTATATCGGAAAGATAGAAGTTTTGATCTCATTGCCCCTAACAAAGGTGGCGGTGTTTTGATGCCAGGAAGTCTCACCTTCACTCTTGTTACTTAGACCTTCATTCTATAAGAGAATTATTGCCCTCAGTTGATATTGTTGGTATTAAAATAAGCTTCAAAAATTTTTATTTACATGTTATCAATATTTATATCCCGCCAAACGCACCCGTAACTTTGTATGAAGATACTTTTGAAGCTATCTGCAGTCTTAGCTATTTGAAAACCAGTTGATACTCGTCGGTGACTTTAATTTGCCAGGTTATGTTGCTAATATCGTTGAATCAAAATCATGTCATCTTTGAAAAATTTTGTGAACTTCCTGTGGCTGACTCAATATAACGCAGTACTCAACAATTGTGGAAGAATTTTGGACATTATTATGAGTAGATCTGTTATCCAAGTAAATGAGTCGTTTTCTACACTAGTGCCGGTTGATAACTATCATCCACCGTCAGAAATTATGATAAATGTAGGTAGGTTCAATGTGAGTGGAGCATTTGCTCGCCCCTCCACTGCGGCCAACAGAGGCCTATTGTGGCTCACCCCTAGGGGCTATAATTCACCATACAATCCACACCTTCTTACAAAGTCTATGGTATATTTAGGTGAAGCTTCCTTGAAGTCGGTAGACTCCAGCTGTACAAAACCAAACGTACGAAGCCTATTCATTTCCAGGGCAAGGCAGGAGTATCAAATATGCTCCGCCGTTTCGTCTTCCACACTGCAGAAGCGACAGTCCGATGTTTGACTCAGACCTAGCTTCTTTAGATGGTACCGCAGACGACATTTCCCTGTAAGCAGTCCAATTAGGATGCGTAGATCACTTCTACTCCATTTTAGGATCTGCGATAGGTCGCCCCCTGAGGGTTTGACTATAAACGGCTTAAAGTGAGTTAACACAGGAATATCTTTCCAGTGCTGGAGAGTTTTCCTCTCGGCCCATTTCCAGATAGTGTCTATGGCACTGCTTTTGGCTATGCCGAAAAATGGTTCCGGTCCAATCAACTCGGATTCTGAACCTCTTTTCGCAAGGGTGTCGGCTTTATCATTGCCCTCCACCCCTCCACCCCTTCATGCCCAGGTACCCAGAGTAGGGTTACTCTGTTACTGGTAGTAATGCGGTCCAGCGATTCCATGCAGTTCCACACCAGCTTCGAGTCCAGCCGGTTAGAGCTCAGTAAATCTGCCTGGCTGTCCAATAAAATGTAGATACTTTTGTTAACAAGATGATGGTTTACCAACTCTCTTGAACACAATTTTATAGCGAGAATCTCCGCCTGAAAGATGGTGGCATATTTGCTGAGGCTTACTGTGATGTCAACTCTCGGTTTTCTGCTGTACACTCCAGGGTCTTGGGGTCTTTGAACCATCCGTGTACAGTACATAGGCCGTCCCTGGAAAGAGGATCTCCCCATTTTCCCATTCGTCTCTTATCAGAAGAATGACGTTGAAGGACTTCTGTATGTGAGTTCTGGGGGAAAGCACATCCGAAACCATTCCAAGAGTGTGATGAGTACTCATCTCTCGCAGCAGTCCAGAGTGGTCCCATAGTCTCTCCCCCTCAGTTTAACTAGCCACCAACATGGCTCTATAGGAGGGCATTCTAGCCTCCTGCTCCAGTAATATATGGAGAGGAGTAAGACCCAGAGATCTTTCCATTGCCGCTGTCGGCATACATGACATAGCGCCTGTAATAGCCACACAAGCTAATCTCTGTAGTCCAGATAATTTAGCCGCCGCAATAGACTGGAGTCCCTTCGTCCACCAGGCTATTGCGTCATATGTGACCATTGGTTTTATCACCATTTGATAAATCTAGTAAATCTGTTTAGGGTTCATTCCCAGCGAATTGCCGCATACCCTTCTGATAT
This sequence comes from Neocrepidodera transversa, assembly GCA_963243735.1. NCBI lineage: Eukaryota > Metazoa > Arthropoda > Insecta > Coleoptera > Chrysomelidae > Neocrepidodera > Neocrepidodera transversa. The sequence continues at coordinate 10,166,934 of OY725356.1, forward strand.
TCCAGATGGATGCCCTGGCTTTATTGATTGTTCTTTGTAGATTTGAGTTCGAGGTAAGTTTTCTATCAAGGATAATCCCCAGATACTTTACCTCCTCTGCAAACGTAATGGTTACGCCTTCCAAAATTGGATGACGTAGCTTATCAAGCTTCCTCCTTTTTGTAAAAGGAACTACTACCATTTTATGGGGGTTCACAGACATCTGTTCCTCCTCACACCATCTGTATACGATGTTAAGAGCTTCCTGAAGGATATTGGAAATAATCTCTTCAAATAAGCCTCTAACCATTATTAAAAGGTCATCGGCATAGCATTGAAAATCCACCCCCCGTTGGGAGAGTCTGTTCAGTAGGGGGTCGACCAAGAGTGACCAAATAAGTGGATACAGCACTCCACCTTGAGGACACCCCTTCGCCGCCCTAAATCTGACAGTCTCCTCCTGCAGTGATGATGTGACGAAACGATTTTCAAGCATGCAATTAATTCAGTTGCAGATTAGTCTGCTTAATCCCCTTTGCAGAAGTATAGCGTAAAGGGATTGAGGCACGGCATTGTTGAACGCCCCTTCAATTTCGAGGAAATCTGTCAGCGTAATCTCTTTATGCTGTAAATAGTGACCTATCTTTCCTACGAGGTTATTTAGCGCCAAATCTGTGGATTTGCCAACCTGGTAGGCATATTGTCTGGGGTTGAGGGGAATTTCCCTGCAGTTCCCATCTCTAACATGCCTATCTAGGCTGATAGGTCTAAAGGATTTAGGCAGGGAATTATTTACCTTCCCCGCTTTCCGTATATATACGACCCTAGCAATCGACCAGCCCTGTGATATGTAACTCCACACCAGGCTCGCACGATATAGTTTCACTAGAAGAGCTTTAAATTGTAGTCTAATTTTAGACCAGTTATGCTCTGGAAAAGTTTAAAATTCTAAATCTAATTTTAGTTTAGTTTCACTTTGAAATATTTGAAACTCTGGATTTGTAATCTAATTTTAATCTTGTTTTATATTGAACTAATTTAACGTCTAGATTTGTAGACTATATTAAAGCACTTAAATTTTACTCTAACTTTAGACTTAAGACAGAAATAGTTACAGTTATAGATCTAATTTTAGATCTATTTTACACTGAAATAGTTAATGCTTTAGATTACTACTATTATTTTAGACCTGCTTTACATTGAAGCTGTTAAAACTCTACATTTGTGTTTATTTATAGACTATATTAAAACACATACATTATTGTTAAACTTGTTTTATACTGAAATAGTTACAGCTCTAGATCTAATTTTAGATCAGTTTCATACTGAAACAGTCGAAGTTTTGGATTTTTAGTCTAATTTTTGATCAGTTTCACATTTAAACTTTTAAAGCTCTAAATTAGACTTGTTTTACACTAAAATATTTAAAGCTCTAGATCTTATTTGAATCGAAATTCACATTTAAGAAGTTAAAATTCTAGATTTGTAGTCTAATTATAGACCTGTTTTACAATGAAATGGTTCAAGCTCTATGTTACTAGAACATTTTTAAATTTGTTTTAGACTGCAATATTTAAAGATCTAGCTCTAATTTTAGATCAGTTTCACACTGAAACAAGTGAAGCTCTGGCTTTGTAGTGTAATTTTAGACTAATTTTACATTTAAGAAGTAAAAGGTCAAGATTTGTGGTCTACTTATAGACCTGTTTCATAATGAAATAGTTCAAGCTCCAGATTACTAGTCTAATTTTAGACTTGTTTTAGACTGAAATGTATTAAGCTCCAGATCTAATTTTAGATCAGTTTCACACGAAAATAGTCTAATTTTACACCAGTTTCACATTTAAGCATTTAGATCTATAGTTTTGTAGTCTAATTATAGACCTGTTATACAATGAAATATTTCAACCACCAGATTACAAGTCTAATTTTAGATTTGTTTTGCACTGAAATATTTAAAGCTCTAGATCTAATTTTAGATTAGTTTCACACTGGAATTTTAGTCGAATTTTGGACTTGTTTCACATTTATGCATCTAAACTCTAGATCTATAGTCTAATTATAGACTTGTTTCACAATTAAATAATTCAAGTACTAGATTACTAGTCTAACTTTAGACTTGTTTTACACTGAAATAGTTAAAGCTTTAGATCTAATTTTAGATCAGTTTCACACTAAAATAGTCAAAGCTGTGGATTTGTAGTCTAATTTTAGACCAGTTTCACATTTAATCAGTTAAAGCTCTAGATTTGTAGTCTAATTATAGACCTGTTTCACAATGAAATAATTTAAGCTTTAGATTACTAGTATAATTTTAGTCTAATTTACACTGAAGTTTTTTTAAGATTTCTGAAATTCTTTTGATTGATTTTTGAAGTTTTTTAAAGTTTTTTTAAGTTTTTTGTAGTTTTTTGAAGTTTTTTGAAATTTTTTGAAGTTTTTTATTTAATTTTTTAACTTTTTTAAAGTTTTTTCAAATTTATATTTTTTTGAAATTCTTGGTAGCTTTTTGAAGTTTTTTTTTGTTTTTTGAACTTTTTCGAACAGTTATATTTCATTTTTAATATTTTCGAAATTCTTGACATTTTTTTTAGTTTTCAAATTTTAAAAATATTAAATTGTGGGCATTCAAATTCATAGTTATTTAAAAAAAAAAATCGGAATTTTTGACATTTTTGAAATTAGACATTTATAAAATTTTTCTTTGGAATTAACAAAATTTTCAAATTTGATAACATATAAAAAAATTGTGGTTTTTTTAAAATTTTTGACATATTTTTGTGATATTTTTGTAAAATTTTCGACAGTCCGTATCTGTACGGTTGAACTCGAATGGCGTAAATGATACTGGACATGTGTAAAATGGTCGAAACGCCGAAAACGAAGAAATAAAACCAAACACGAAACGACTTTCTTTACAGTTCGTTTATCCTCCGGGAATTCTAAGCCATTTAATGCAAATTCTATTCGAAATTAAATTCCCGGACTCCTTTTTTGAAACGCTCATAACATCGCCAATCTCGAGACAACAGGAAATATAATTTCATTAAAAATCCATTGGCGTTATCTAAGGGGATATAGTCAGTTATTTAATAGAAATAATAATTCATAAATGTGGTAAAAATAATTTTTGAAATTTTTTAAATTATCGAAATTTCAATTTTTTTTGAAAATATGATTTTTGGTATTTTTATAAAATTTTTGACATTTTTTTTAAATTTTTTAGTCTGAAATTTTTTAAATCGTAATAACTTTTCGAAGTTTTTGATGTTTTTTAATATTTTTTTTAGTATGTGAAATTTGTTATTTTTTTGTTTCTTGGTGTTTTCTGAAGATTTTGAAGTTTTTTGAAGTTTTGTTTTTGAAATTTTTTTAAGTTTTTTGAAGTTATTGAAGTTTTTTGAAGTTTTTTGAAGTTTTTTGAAGTTTTTTGAAGTTTTTTGAAGTTTTTTGAAGTTTTTTGAAGTTTTTTGAAGTTTTTTGAAGTTTTTGAAGTTTTTTGAAGTTTTTTGAAGTTTTTTGAAGTTTTTTGATGTTTTTTGAAGTTTTTTTGAAGTTTTTTGTAGTTTTTTGAAGTTTTTTTAAAGTTTTTGAAGTTTTTTGAAGTTTTTTGGATTTTTTTGAAGTTTTTTGAAGTTTTTTGAAGTTTTTTGGATTTTTTTGAAGTTTTTTGAAGTTTTTTGAAGTTTTTTGAAGTTTTTTGAAGTTTTTCGAAGTTTTTGATGTTTTTTAATATTTTTTTTAGTATGTGAAATTTGTTATTTTTTTGTTTCTTGGTGTTTTCTGAAGATTTTGAAGTTTTTTGAAGTTTTGTTTTTGAAATTTTTTTAAGTTATTGAAGTTTTTTGAAGTTTTTTGAAGTTTTTTGAAGTTTTTTGAAGTTTTTTGAAGTTTTTTGAAGTTTTTTGAAGTTTTTTGAAGTTTTTTGAAGTTTTTTGAAGTTTTTTGAAGTTTTTTGAAGTTTTTTGAAGTTTTTTGAAGTTTTTTGAAGTTTTTTGAAGTTTTTTGAAGTTTTTTGAAGTTTTTTGATGTTTTTTGAAGTTTTTTGAAGTTTTTTGAAGTTTTTTGAAGTTTTTTGAAGTTTTTTGAAGTTTTTTGAAGTTTTTTGAAGTTTTTTGAAGTTTTTTGAAGTTTTTTGAAGTTTTTTGAAGTTTTTGAAGTTTTTTGAAGTTTTTTGAAGTTTTTTGAAGTTTTTTGAAGTTTTTTGATGTTTTTTGAAGTTTTTTTGAAGTTTTTTGTAGTTTTTTGAAGTTTTTTTAAAGTTTTTGAAGTTTTTTGAAGTTTTTTGAAGTTTTTTGGATTTTTTTGAAGTTTTTTGAAGTTTTTTGAAGTTTTTTGAAGTTTTTTGAAGTTTTTTGAAGTTTTTTGAAGTTTTTTGAAGTTTTTTTTAAAGTTTTTTACAATTTTTGACTGTTTTTTGAAGTTTTCAAGTTTTTTGAAATTATTTGATTGATTAAAAGTTTTTTAAAGTTTTCAAGTTTTTTTTTTCAAGTTTTTAAATTTTTTGATTGTTTTTTAAGATTTTGAAGTTTTTTGAAGTTTAAAAGTTTTTTTTTCAAGTTTTTTGAAATTGTTTAGGTTTTTGAAGTTTTTAAGTTTTTTGCAATTTTTTGATTGTTTTTTAAGGTTTTTGAAATTTAAATTTTTTTTTCAAGTGTTTTGATTGTTTTTGAAGTTTTTTGAAGTTTTTTGAAGTTTTTTGAAGTTTTTTGAAGTTTTCAAGTTTCTTGAAATTGGAGTTTTTTGAAGTTTTCAAATTCTTCAAATTTTTTTAATTGTTTTTAAGTTTTTGAAGTTTTTTTAAGTTTTTAAGTTTTTTTTGAAATTGCTTGGATTTTTTTGAAGTTTTTAAGTTTTTTGAACTTTTTTGATTGTTTTTTAAGTTTTTGAAGTTTTTTAAAGTTTTTAAGTTTTTTGAAATTTTTTGATTGTTTTTTAAGTTTTTGAAGTTTTTTGAAGTTTTCAAGTTTTTATTTCAAGTTTTTTGAATTTTTTTGATTGTTTTTTAAGTTTTTTAAGTTTTTTGAAGTTTTCAAGTTTTTATTTTAAGTTTTTTGATTGTTTTTTAAGTTTTTAAGTTTTTTGATTGTTTTTAAAGTTTTTTGAAATTTTCTTTTTTTTTCAAGTTTTTTGAAATTGTTTCGAGTTTATGAAGTTTTTAAGTTTTTTGAAATTTTCTGATTGTGTTTTAAGTTTTTGAAGTTTTCAAGTTTTTTTTTTCAAGTTTTTTGAAATTGTTTGGATTTTTTTGCCGTTTTTAAGTTTTTTGAAATATTTTGATTGTGTTTTAAGTTTCTGAAGTTTTTTGAAGTTTTCAAATTTTTTTGAAATTTTTTGATTGTTTTTTAAGTTTTTCAAGTTTTTTCAAGTTTTCAAGTTTTTTTTTCAACTTTTTTGAAATTGTTTAAGAGTTTTTTGAAGTTTTTAAGTTTTTTGATTGTTTTTTAAGTTTTTTGAAATTTTCTTTTTTTTTTCAAGTTTTTTGAAATTGTTTCGAGTTTATGAAGTTTTTAAGTTTTTTGAAATTTTCTGATTGTGTTTTAAGTTTTTGAAGTTTTCAAGTTTTTTTTTTCAAGTTTTTTGAAATTGTTTGGATTTTTTTGCCGTTTTTAAGTTTTTTGAAATATTTTGATTGTGTTTTAAGTTTCTGAAGTTTTTTGAAGTTTTCAAATTTTTTTGAAATTTTTTGATTGTTTTTTAAGTTTTTCAAGTTTTTTCAAGTTTTCAAGTTTTTTTTTCAACTTTTTTGAAATTGTTTAAGAGTTTTTTGAAGTTTTTAAGTTTTTTGATTGTTTTTTAAGTTTTTTGAAATTTTCTTTTTTTTTTCAAGTTTTTTGAAATTGTTTCGAGTTTATGAAGTTTTTAAGTTTTTTGAAATTTTCTGATTGTGATTTAAGTTTTTGAAGTTTTCAAGTTTTTTTTTTCAAGTTTTTTGAAATTGTTTGGATTTTTTTGCCGTTTTTAAGTTTTTTGAAATATTTTGATTGTGTTTTAAGTTTCTGAAGTTTTTTGAAGTTTTCAAATTTTTTTGAAATTTTTTGATTGTTTTTTAAGTTTTTGAAGTTTTTTGAAGTTTTTTGAAGTTTTAAAGATTTTTTTTCATGATTTTTGAAATTTTTTGATTTTTTTAAGTTTTTCAAGTTTTTTCAAGTTTTCAAGTTTTTTTTTTAACTTTTTTGAAATTGTTTAAGAGTTTTTTGAAGTTTTCAAGTTTTTTGAAATTTTTTGATTGTGTTTTGTTTTTGAAGTATTTTGAAGTTTTCAAGTTTTTTTTTCAAGTTTTTTGAAATTGTTTGGATTTTTTTGAAGTTTTTAAGTTTTTTGAAATATTTTGATTGTGTTTTAAGTTTTTGATGTTTTTTGGAGTTTTTTGAAGTTTTCAAGTTTTTTGAATTTGTTTTTAGGTTTTTAAGTTTTTTGAAATTTTTTGAAGTTTTCAAGTTTTTTGAAATTGTTTGGAGTTTTTGAAGTTTTTTCAATTTTTTTGAATGTTTTTAAATTTTCCAATTAACCTACTGAAAATTTAGGTTTAAGTTTTTTAAAAAATTCTGTCTTTAAATTTTTCAACATTTTTGAAATTTAAAACAGTATTTTCGAAATTCCACAAATTTTTTATTTTCAAAATTTGGAAATTTGTTAATTTCTTGAGGTTTTTTTTTGACATTTTTTTCATTTTGATATTTTCAAAATTTTAGACATTTTACAAAATTTTAAAATTTTTAAAATTGTTTGGTTTTGAAATTTTTTATTTTTGAAATTATTGTTTTAAATTTTCGGATTTTTTGACATTTTTCAAAATTTGGAAATTTCTTTAATTCTTTGTTCGAAATTGTTTTCATTTTTAATTTTCGACAATTATTGATTACTTTTAACTGCCGACATTTTTCAAAATGTGGAAATTTTTAAAACTAGGTTTTTTTTCAGTTTTTGATATTTTTTGTTTTCGAAATTGTTGACTTTTCAATTTTTGAAATTTTTAACATTTTAAATAATTTGGATTTCTTAATGTATTTTTGAAATTTTTCTGTTATTGTTTTCGAAATTATTGATTATTTTTAAATTTCGACATTATTGGCATTTTCCAAAAATTTGGAATTTTTTTAAATTCTTGAAATTTTGTTTTCGAAATTTTTAACTTGGAAATGTTTTAAAATTTAATATTTTCGAAATTTATTTTACACATTTTTTGTTTCTTAAAAATATTTGACATTTTTTTGGAAGTATCAAGATTTTTAAATTAACAGAATGTTTTTGTGAAATTTTTGGCATTTTTTACGATTTTTGGAAATTTCTAATTTTTTTTTGAAGTTTTTGACTAGAATTTTTTTATAATTTTTCCGATTATCTACTGAATTTTTTTTTGAATTCTTTTTAAAAATTATTCCTTTTTTGAAATTTTAGAAAATTTTAACATTTTGAAATTTTATAACTTTAATATTTTCGAGATTTATCAAATTTTTGATTTTTCTTTTACAATTTTCCAAACTTGCGAAGTTTTATGAAGTTTTTTTTAACTTTTTTGAAGTTTTTTGAAGATTTTATACTTTTTGGAAGTTATTTTTTGTTTTTTAAGTTTTTGAAGTTTCTTGGAAGATTTTTGGAAATATTTTGAAGTTTTTTTAAGTTTTTTGGTTTTTTGAAATTTTTTGAAGTTATTTTAATTTTTTTAACTTTTTCAAGTTTTTTTTTCTAGTTTTTTCAAGTTTCTTGAAATTGGAGTTTTTTAATTTTTTTTTTGTTTTTGAAGTTTTATGAAGTTGCGTTCACTTTATTTTAGTATATTTTACGAGTTTTTTCAGTTATTTTCCAGTTTTTTTTCAGTTTTTGAAGTATTTTGAAGTTGTTAAAGTTTTTCAAAATTTCTTGAAGATTTTTGGAAATATTCTGAGGTTTTTTTAAGTTTTTTGGTTTTTTGAAATTTTTTGCAGTTATTTTAATTTTTTCAACTTTTTCAAGTTTTTTTTCTAATTTTCAAATGTCTTGAAATTGGAGTTTTTTAATTTTTTTTCTGTTTTTGAATTATGAAGTTGCGTTCACTTTATTTTAGTATTTTTTAGTTTTTTTACGAGTTTTTTTAAATTTTTTCAGTTATTTTTCAGTTTTAAAAATATTTTGAATTTGTAGAAGTTTTTTTTATGTTTTTTGAAAATTTTATATTTTTTGGAAGTTATTTTATTGTTTTTTAAGTTTTTGAAGTTTTCAAGTTTTTTGAGTTGTTTTAAGTGTTTGAAGTTTTTTGAAGTTTTGCGTTTTTTTTTTTTATTTTTTTGTAAGTTTTTTGAAGTTTTTGGGTTATTTTCAGTTTCTTGATGCTTAAAATTTTTTTTTATTTTTAAATTTATCAAATTACTTAATGAAAGTTCAAGTTTCAAGCTTTTTGAATTTTTTTATGCTTTTTTGACGTTTTTGACCCTTTTTGGAATGTTTTTAAATTTTCCAATTAACCTACAGAAAATTTTTAAATCTTTTTTTAAACATCTTTCTTTGAAATTTTTGATTTTTTTTAATGTTTGACGTTTTTTAGAAGTTCAAAGATTTTTATATTTTTAAATTTTTTTAAATGCTTCTAGTTTTTGAAATATTTCAAACTTGATATTTTCAAAATTTTGGATTTTTTTAACTGTTTTGGAATTTGCCTTTTTCGGAAATTTCGAAATTTTTAAAATTTTCAAATTTTTGAAATATTTCAAATTTGACATTTTAAAAATTTATGATTTTTTTTAACCTTTTTAATTTTAAAGATTTTAAGAATTCTTGAAATTTTTAAAAATTTTATGATTGAAAATTTAAAAAATTTGTATAACTAGAAATTTTTTTTTAAATTTCTGCGTTTTGTTAATTTTCGTGATTTTTATAATTTTTAAATTAATGAATTTTTTGAAATATTTGACTTAAAAAAAAATATTTTTATCATTTTTGTTTGGAAATTTCAAAATTTTTTAAATTTATAATTTACTCATTTTCTCAGCAAACAAATTTTAATTTTCCCAAATTAAATCCGCATTTAAAAAATTTTCAGTTAATTATAAAAAAATTTACAACTCAGAAATAAAAAAATATAACATAAATAATAAATTAACACCCATTAATATTAATAAAGAACTAAATCAAAAACTGAAACTTCCTTCACATGAAAAAAAAAAAACGAAGGTCACAATTTCTTGCATGTATGTAAATGCAAAATACAAAATGCAATATTCAAAGCGTACATAATATTTAACGCACATTAGTCCCTTAGGGTTGACATGCTATAAGTAATAGCCACATTCGAAATTAATTATCGCGTACTTATTTCCAGAAAATAGTATTTATGTTCAAAATTGTAATAATTTGTATATTCTCAACGGAAAATTTCTTTCCTTGTTTGATTTATGTAATCGTCTTAATTTCTAGATTAAATCTATTTCACATTCTTTATTAACGAAAAGAACTCATTAAAAACAATTAAAGATTATGCACACTAGTAATTAGGATATTATATATAAATTAGCTTAAATGTCGACTGTTATCGCCAATTTATGTTCCATATTATATTTAAAAAAAAAATCGCTACAACCGTATCAAACAAAGTAACATAACGGAATAGGTCCATAATTATACATCTTGTGCGCCATCATGAATTTATTTATTTTGACAAAAAATTCCTAGTCTCCGACCCGATAAACCCCAACATAACAATTTTGAATGGAATTGGTAAATAATCTTAAATATTGTCCGCCATCTTGATTTTATTTATTTTAATAAGAAATTCATAATTTCCGTCTTTAAAAACCCACACATACCTACTTTATATGGAATAGGTACATAATCATAAATATCGCCCGCCATCTTAGTCGCCATTTTGATTTTATTAATTTTGATAAAAAAATCATAATCTCCGAACCCAAAAACCCCCACATACAAATTTTTAATGAGATCGGTCAATAATAATAAATCTTGTCCGCCATCTCGATATCGCCATCTTGGTTTTATTAATTGTGACAAAAAATCGTAAACTCCGATCAAAAAACCTCCACATACTAATTTTTAATGGACTTGGTACATAATAATAAATCTTGTCCGCCATCTTGAGGTCGCCATCTTGCTCTTATTAATTCTGATAAAAAATTCATAACCTGCGAACCCAAAAATCCCCACATACCAATTTTAAATGCAATCGGTCCATTAATAATAAATCTTGTCCGCCATCTTGGAGTCGCCATCTTGGTTTTATTAATTTTGATAAAAAAATCGTAAACTCCGATCAAAAAACCTCCACATACAAATTTTTAATGGAATTGGTATATAATAATAAATCTTGTCCGCCATCTTGGGGCGCCATTTTAGTTTTATTAATTTTGACAAAAAAAGCATAACCTCCGAACCCAAAAACCCACATATACCAATTCTTAATGCAAACGGTCCATTAATAATAAATCTTGTCCGCCATCTTGGAGTCGCCATCTTCGTTTTATTAATTTAGATAAAAAAATCGTAAACTCTGATCAAAAAACCCCCACATGCAGATTTTCAACTGGATTGGTCTATAATAATAAATCTTGTCCGCCATCTTGGAGTCGCCATCTTTCTTTTATAAATTTTGACAAAAAATTCATAATCTCCAAACCCAAAAACCCCCACATACAAATTTTTAATGAGATCTGTCAATAATAATAAATCTTGTCCGCCATCTTGATATCGCCATCTTGGTTTTATTAATTGTGACAAAAAATTCATAATCTTAGACCCAAAAAAACACCGCATAACAATTCTTAATGGAATCGGTTTATAATAATAAATTTTGTCCGCCATCTTGGAGTCGCGATCTTGGTTTTATTAAAATTGATACAAAATTTATAATCATCGACCGCAAAACCCCCCACATACAAATTTTCAACTGGATCGGTCGATAATAATATATCTAGTCCGCCATCTTGATGTCGCCATTCTGATTTTATTAATTTTGATAAAAAAATCGTAAACTCCGATCAAAAAACCTCCACATACTAATTTTTAATGGAATTGGTACATAATAATAAATCTTGTCCGCCATCCTGGGGCGCCATTTTAGTTTTATTAATTTTGACAAAAAATTCATAACCTCCGAAACCAAAAACCCCCACATACCAATTTTTAATGCAATCGGTCCATTAATAATAAATCTTGTCCGCCATCTTGGAGTCGCCATCTTGCTTTTATTAATTCTGATAAAAAATTCTAAACCTCTGAACCCAAAAACCCCCACATACCAATTTTTAATGCAATCGGTCCATTAATAATAAATCTTGTCCGCCATCTTGGAGTCGCCATCTTGGTTTTATTAATTTTGATAAAAAATTCATAATCTCCGAACCCAAAAACACCCACATATCAATTTTTAATGGAATCGGTAAATTAATAATAAATCTTGTCCGCCAACTAAGAGTCGCCATTTTGCTTTTATTAATTCTGATAAAAATTCATAATCTCCTACCCCAAAAATCTCCACATACCAATTTTTAATAGAATCTGTCCAAATTAATAAATCTTGTCCGCCATCTTGGAGTCGCCATCTTTCTTTTATAAATTTTGACAAAAAATTCATAATCTCCGAACCCAAAAACCCCCACATACAAATTTTTAATGAGATCGGTCAATAATAATAAATCTTGTCCGCCATCTTGATATCGCCATCTTGGTTTTATTAATTATGACAAAAAATTCATAATCTTCGACCCAAAAAAACACAGCATACCAATTATTAATGGAATCGGTTTATAATAATAAATTTTGTTCGCCATCTTGGTTTTATTAAAATTGATACAAAATTTATGAACTTCGACCACAAAAACCCCCACATGCAGATTTTCAACTGGATTGGTCTATAATAATAAAGCTGGTCTGCCATCTTGAAGTTGCCATCTTTGTTTTATTAATTTTGATAAAAAATTAATAATCTTCGACCCCAAAGACTACCACATTCCAATTTTTAATGGAATCTGTCAATAATAATAAATTTAGTCCGCCATCTTGATGTCGCCATTTTGGTTTTATTAATTTTGACACAAAATTCATAATCTCCTACCCCAAAAACTACCACATTCCAATTCTTAATGGAATCGGTCCATAATAATAAATCTAGTCCGCCATCTTGGAGTCGCCATCTTGCTTTTATTAATTCTGATAAAAAATTCATAACCTCCGAACCCAAAAACCCCTACATACCAATTTTTAATGCAATCGGTCCATTAATAATAAATCTTGTCCGCCATCTTGGAGTCGCCATCTTGGTTTTATTAATTTTGATAAAAAAATCGGAAACTCCGATCAAAAAACCTCCACATACTAATTTTTAATGGAATTGGTATATAATAATAAATCTTGTCCGCCATCTTAGGGGCGCCATTTTGGTTTTATTAATTTTGACAAAAAATTCATAATCTCCCAACCCAAAAACCCCTACATACCAATTTTTAATGCAATCGGTCCATTAATAATAAATCTTGTCCGCCATCTTGGAGTCGCCATCTTGGTTTTATTAATTTTGATAAAAAAATCGTAAACTCCGATCAAAAAACCTCCACATACTAATTTTTAATGGAATTGGTATATAATAATAAATTTTGTCCGCCATCTTGGGGGCGCCATTTTGGTTTTATTAATTTTGACAAAAAATTCATAATCTTCCAACCTAAAAACATCCACATACAAATTTTTAATGCAATCGGTCGATTAATAATAACTCTTGTCCGCCATCTTGGAGTCGCCATCTTGGTTTTATTAATTTTGATAAAAAAATCGTAAACTCCGATCAAAAAACCTCCACATACTAATTTTTAATGGAATTGGTATATAATAATAAATCTTGTCCGCCATCTTAGGGGCGCCATTTTGGTTTTATTAATTTTGACAAAAAATTCATAATCTCCCAACCCAAAAACCCCTACATACCAATTTTTAATGCAATCGGTCCATTAATAATAAATCTTGTCCGCCATCTTGGAGTCGCCATCTTGGTTTTATTAATTTTGATAAAAAAATCGTAAACTCCGATCAAAAAACCTCCACATACTAATTTTTAATGGAATTGGTATATAATAATAAATTTTGTCCGCCATCTTGGAGTCGCCATCTTGCTTTAATTAATTCTGACAAAAAATTCATATTTTCCGAACCCAAAAACACCCACATATCAATTTTTAATGGAATCGGTCCATTAATAATAAATCTTGTCCGCCATCTTGGAGTCGCCATCTTTCTTTTATTAATTTTGACAAAAAATTCATAACCTTCGATCCCAAAAACCACCACATGCCAATTTTTAATGGGATCGGTCAATAACAATAAATCTCGTCCGCCATCTTGATATCGCCATCTTGGTTTAATTAATTGTGACAAAAAATTCATAATCTTCGACCCAAAAAAACACCGCATACCAATTCTTAATGGAATCGGTCCATAATAATAAATTTTTTCCGCCATCTTGAAGTCGCCATCTTGGTTTTATTAAAGTTGATACAAAATTTATGAACTTCGACCACAAAAACCCCCACATACAGATTTTCAACTGGATTGGTCTATAATAATAAAGCTGGTCTGCCATCTTTGTTTTATTAATTTTGATAAAAAATTAATAATCTTCGACCCCAAAATTCATGATCTCCTACCCCAAAAACTACCACATTCCAATTTTTAATGGAATCTGTCAATAATAATAAATTTAGTCCGCCATCTTGATGTCGCCATTTTGGTTTTATTAATTTAGACACAAAATTCATAATCTCCTACCCCAAAAACTTCCACATACCAATTCTTAATAGAATCGGTTCACAATAATAAATTTTGTCTGTCATCTTGGAGTCGCCATCTTGGTTTTATTAAAATTGATACAAAATTCATAATCTTCAACCGCAAAAATCCCCACATACAAATTTTCAACTGGATCGGTCTATAATAATAAATCTGTTCTGCCATCTTGAAGTCGCCATCTTTTTTTTATTAATTTTGATAAAAAAATCATAATCTTCGACTGTAAAAACCCCCACATACAAATTTCCAATGGGATCTGTCGATAATAATAAATCCCGTCCGCCATCTTGATGTTGCCATTTTGGTTTTAATAATTTTGACACAAAATTCGTAACTCCAACAGAAAAAAACCCCTACATACCAATTTTTTATGGAATCTGTCCTTAATGATAAATTTGGTCCGCCATCTTGGGGTCGCCATCTTGCTTTTATTAAGTTTGATAAAAAATTCATAATCTCCGACCCCAAAACCCCTCACAAACCAATTTTTAATGGAATCTGTCAATAATAATATATCTTGTCCGCCATCTTGGATTCGCCATCTTGGTTTTATTAATTTTAATAATATATTCATAATCTTCGAACCCAAAAACCCCCACATACCAATTTTTAATGAAATCTGTCAATAATAATATATCTTGTTCGCCATCTTGTATTTAAAATATCAAAATTGTAAGTATTGACAATTACGATTTGACAGTTAACATTTAAGTTATAAAATTGTATTAATCAGAAAATATGACACTTATGACGTTTCTGTGAATTAAAAGATAATTCAAAACTGATAATTTTGACATTTATTGTTTGACAGTTGACATATTCAACAGGAAATTTCCAATTTTTGACGTTTCGGTGACTTGACAGATGATATAAGACAATTTAGACGTTTACGATTTGTCAGTTGACGATATAGTTATAAAATTTTATATTTTTAACGTTTACAATATGACAGTTGGCATTGAAGCCATAAAATTTTACGATTTTGACGTTTACAATTTGACAGTTGTCAGTAAAGTCATAAAATTGCACAATTTTGACTATTACAATTTGCCAGTTGACATGTAAGTCATAATATTAAACAATTTTGACATTTACAATATGACAGTTAACGTTAGAGTCATAAAATTGTACAATTTTGACTATTACAATTTGCCAGTTGACATGTAAGTCATAATATTAAACAATTTTGACATTTACAATATGACAGTTAACGTTAGAGTTATAAAATTGTACAATTTTGACGTTTACAATTTGACAGTTGAGATGAAAGTCATAAATTGTACAATTTTGACATTTACAATTTGACAGTTGACGTTAAAGTCATAAAATTTTAAAATTTTGACGTTTACAATATGACAGTTCGTATTAAAACCATAAAATTTTAACATTTTGACATTTACAATTTGACAGTTGACATTAATGTCGTAAAATTGTACAATTTTGACGTTTACAATTTGACAGTTGACATGAAAGTCATAAATTGTACAATTTTGACGTTTACAATTTGACAGTTGACGTTAAAGTCATAAAATTTTAAAATTTTGACGTTTACAATATGACAGTTCGTATTAAAACCATAAAATTTTAACATTTTGACATTTAAATTTTGACAGTTGACATTAATGTCGTAAAATTGTACAATTTTGACGTTTACAACTTGACAGTTGTCAGTAAAGTCATAAAATTGCACAATTTTGACTATTACAATTTGCCAGTTGACATGTAAGTCATAATATTGAACAATTTTGACATTTACAATATGACAGTTAACGTTAGAGTCATAAAATTGTACAATTTTGACGTTTACAATTTGACAGTTGAGATGAAAGTCATAAATTGTACAATTTTGACATTTACAATTTGACAGTTGACGTTAAAGTCATAAAATTTTAAAATTTTGACGTTTACAATATGACAGTTCGTATTAAAACCATAAAATTTTAACATTTTGACATTTACAATTTGACAGTTGACATTAATGTCGTAAAATTGTACAATTTTGACGTTTACAATTTGACAGTTGACATGAAAGTCATAAATTGTACAATTTTGACGTTTACAATTTGACAGTTGACGTTAAAGTCATAAAATTTTAAAATTTTGACGTTTACAATATGACAGTTCGTATTAAAACCATAAAATTTTAACATTTTGACATTTAAATTTTGACAGTTGACATTAATGTCGTAAAATTGTACAATTTTGACGTTTACAACTTGACAGTTGTCAGTAAAGTCATAAAATTGCACAATTTTGACTATTACAATTTGCCAGTTGACATGTAAGTCATAATATTGAACAATTTTGACATTTACAATATGACAGTTAACGTTAGAGTCATAAAATTGTACAATTTTGACGTTTACAATTTGACAGTTGACATGAAAGTCATAAATTGTACAATTTTGACATTTACAATTTGACAGTTAACGTTAAAACCATAAAATTTTAAAATTTTGACGTTTCCAATATGACAGTTGACATTAATGTCGTAAAATTGTACAATTTTGACGTTTACAATTTGACAGTTGACATGAAAGTCATAAATTGTACAATTTTGACATTTACAATTTGACAGTTAACGTTAAAACCATAAAATTTTAAAATTTTGACGTTTCCAATATGACAGTTGACATTAATGTCGTAAAATTGTACAATTTTGACGTTTACAATTTGACAGTTGACATGAAAGTCATAAATTGTACAATTTTGACATTTACAATTTGACAGTTAACGTTAAAACCATAAAATTTTAAAATTTTGACGTTTCCAATATGACAGTTGACGTTAAAGTCATAAAATTTTAAAATTTTGACGTTTACAATATGACAGTTCGTACTAAAACCATAAAATTTTAACATTTTGACATTTAAAATTTGACAGTTGACATTAATGTCGTAAAATTGTACAATTTTGACGTTTACAACTTGACAGTTGTCAGTAAAGTCATAAAATTGCACAATTTTGACTATTACAATTTGCCAGTTGACATGTAAGTCATAATATTGAACAATTTTGACATTTACAATATGACAGTTAACGTTAGAGTCATAAAATTGTACAATTTTGACGTTTACAATTTGACAGTTGACATGAAAGTCATAAATTGTACAATTTTGACATTTACAATTTGACAGTTAACGTTAAAACCATAAAATTTTAAAATTTTGACGTTTCCAATATGACAGTTGACATTAATGTCGTAAAATTGTACAATTTTGACGTTTACAATTTGACAGTTGACATGAAAGTCATAAATTGTACAATTTTGACATTTACAATTTGACAGTTAACGTTAAAACCATAAAATTTTAAAATTTTGACGTTTCCAATATGACAGTTGACGTTAAAGTCATAAAATTTTAAAATTTTGACGTTTACAATATGACAGTTCGTATTAAAACCATAAAATTTTAACATTTTGACATTCACAATTTGACAGTGGACATTGAAATCATAAATTGGAAAATATTGACGTTTACAATTTGACAGTTGCCAGTAAAATCATAAAATTGCACAATTTTGACATTTCCAATTTGACAGTTGACGTTAAAGTCATAACATTTTAAAATTTTGACGTTTGCAATATGACAGTTGGTATTAAAACCATAAAATATTATAATTTTGACATTTACAATTTGACAGTTGACATTAAAGTCATAAAATTTTAAAATTTTGACATTTACAATTTCACACCTGACATTTAAGTCATAAAAGTACAATTTAAACGTTTACAAGTAGACAGTTGACATAAAGTCATAAAATTGTAAAATTTTGAAGTTTTTTTGACAGTTGACATTTAAGTAATAAAATTGTACACTTTTGACGTTTACTATTTGACAATTGAAATTAAAATCGAAAATCAAATCAAATTTTTTTTTATATGTATTAATTTCTTATTTATATAATTTTTGTCTATTTTTATTATCTTTAATCAATCAAATATTTTCTTTTAGCACCTGAAACCGGACCTGTATTCACGATGTTGTTAATAAGATGTTCAGAGGTAAACAACCAGGTATGTTGAGTCCCACGCTCGAAATTGCTTTTTAAATTAATTTAAACAGAAGGTGGTTAATAGGTACAAGGATGAAAGGTAACTTTTTTCCGGTTTACTTTTTTATATAAAATTACGGCCTATATTTACGTTGAGGTAATTTTTTGTGAGTTCATTAAAAAATCCCATTTTTTTTCACTCTATAATTTGGTTTACGTAATATTTTTAGCTCATATATATTTTTTAATAAAATAGGACCAATAATACTTAACACAGACGCTAGTGCTTTTTTTGTCATTGCTATTGTACCTCACATGGTATGGTGATAGATTTGGCAACGCTGGAAACAATAAAAGTATTATTATTAACAATGCTGACTGTACGTATTTTTTTTAACAATGATTTTATTGTATACCGAGTAAACAAAAAATATTACTAGTGATGATTATGTGGATAGGACCAATAGGGCATTGGAAGTGATTCACAGCTGCTTAAAGGTGTTCAAGAATTGTTTGAAGCTGCTCAAGAACTGTTTAAAGTCGTTCGAGATCTGTTCGAGACCTTAAAGAATGAACAATACATCTGAGTTAAGCAGGAAACCGCAATGATTAAATTAAGATAAAATATGATGATAATTAGTTTATATGCACGTGTTCTTATCAGTAAAATAAGAAAATATGACGAATGAACAATACGTCTAAGTTAAGCAGGAAACCTTAATGATTAAAATAAGATAAAATATGATGATAATTAGTTTATATGCACGTGTTGTTATCAATAAAATAAGAATACATGTAGAATGAACAATACGTCTGAGTTAAGCAGCAAACCGCAATTATTAAAATAAGATAAAATATGATGATAATGAGTTTATATGCACGTGTTGTTATCAGTAAAATAAGAAAACATGAAGAATGAACAATACGTCTTAGTTAAGCAGGAAACCTTAATGATTAAAATGAGATAAAATATGATGATAATGAGTTTATATGCACGTGTTGTTATCAGTAAAATAAGAAAACATGAAGAATGAACAATACGTCTCAGTTAAGCAGGGAACCTTAATGATTAAAATAAGATAAAATATGATGATAATGAGTTAATATGCACGTGTTGTTATCAGTAAAATAAGAAAACATGAAGAATGAACAATACGTCTTAGTTAAGCAGGAAACATTAATGATTAAAATGAGATAAAAATGATGATAATGAGTTTATATGCACGTGTTGTTATCAGTAAAATACGAAAACATGAAGAATGAACAATACGTCTCAGTTAAGCAGGAAACCTTAATGATTAAAATGAGATAAAAATGATGATAATGAGTTTATATGCACGTGTTGTTATCAGTAAAATAAGAAAACATGAAGAATGAAAAATACGTCTCAGTTAAGCAGGAAACCTTAATGATTAAAATGAGATAAAATATGATGATGAGTTTATATGCACGTGTCATTATTAATAAAATAAGAAAACATGAAGAATGAACAATACGTCTGAGTTAAGCTGGAAACCGCAATGATTAAAATAAGATAAAATATGATGATAATGAGTTTATATGCACGTGTTGTTATCAGTAAAATAAGAATGAAGAATGAACAATACGTTTTACTTAAGCAGGAAACCGCAATGATTAAAATAAGATAAAATATGATGATAATGAGTTTATATGCACGTGTTGTTATCAGTAAAATAAGAATGAAGAATGAACAATACGTTTTACTTAAGCAGGAAACCGCAATGATTAAAATTAGATAAAATATGATGATAATGAGTTTATATGCATATGTAATCAATAAAATAAGAAAACATGAAGAATGAATAATACGTCTGAGTTAAGCAGGAAACCGCATGATTAAAATAAGATAAAATATAATGATAATGAGTTTATATGCACCTGTTGTTATCAATAAAATAATAAAACATGAAGAATGAACAATACGTCTCAGTTAAGCAGGAAACCGCAATGATTAAAATAAGATAAAATATGATGATAATGAGTTTATATGCACGTGTTGTTATCAGTAAAATAAGAATGAAGAATGAACAATACGTTTTACTTAAGCAGGAAACCGCAATGAATAAAATAAGATAAAATATGATGATAATGAGTTTATATGCACGTGTTGTTATCAGTAAAATAAGAATGAAGAATGAACAATACGTTTTACTTAAGCAGGAAACCGCAATGATTAAAATTAGATAAAATATGATGATAATGAGTTTATATGCATATGTAATCAATAAAATAAGAAAACATGAAGAATGAATAATACGTCTGAGTTAAGCAGGAAACCGCATGATTAAAATAAGATAAAATATAATGATAATGAGTTTATATGCACCTGTTGTTATCAATAAAATAATAAAACATGAAGAATGAACAATACGTCTCAGTTAAGCAGGAAACCGCAATGATTAAAATAAGATAAAATATGATGATAATGAGTTTATATGCACGTGTTGTTATCAGTAAAATAAGAATGAAGAATGAACAATACGTTTTACTTAAGCAGGAAACCGCAATGATTAAAATTAGATAAAATATGATGATAATGAGTTTATATGCACATGTAATCAATAAAATAAGAAAACATGAAGAATGAATAATACGTCTGAGTTAAGCAGGAAACCGCATGATTAAAATAAGATAAAATATAATGATAATGAGTTTATATGCACCTGTTGTTATCAATAAAATAATAAAACATGAAGAATGAACAATACGTCTCAGTTAAGCAGGAAACCGCAATGATTAAAAATAAGATAAAATATGATGATAATGAGTTTATATGCACGTGTTGTTATCAGTAAAATAAGAATGAAGAATGAACAATACGTTTTACTTAAGCAGGAAACCGCAATGATTAAAATAAGATAAAATATGATGATAATGAGTTTATATGCATGTGTTGTTATCAGTAAAATAAGAATGAAGAATGAACAATACGTTTTACTGAAGCAGGAAACCGCAATGATTAAAATTAGATAAAATATGATGATAATGAGTTTATATGCACATGTAATCAATAAAATAAGAAAACATGAAGAATGAATAATACGTCTGAGTTAAGCAGGAAACCGCAATGATTAAAATAAGATAAAATATGATGATAATGAGTTTATATGCACGTGTTGTTATCAGTAAAATAATAAAACATGAAGAATGAACAATACGTCTTAGTTAAGCAGGAAACCTTAATGATTAAAATTAGATAAAATATGATGATAATGAGTTTATATGCACATGTAATCAATAAAATAAGAAAACATGAAGAATGAACAATACGTCTGAGTTAAGCAGGAAACCGCAATGATTAAAATAAGATAAAATATGATGATAATGAGTTTATATGCACGTGTTATTATCAATAAGATAAGAAAACATAGTAATATTCTTGACAACTATTTATTGCGTAATTTTTAACTTTAAAATTATTTAATAATAAAAAAGAAATAATTTGGAATACTTTAACATAATTATTCACAGTAAAATATTTAAAGATTTAAAATTGGTTTATTTACTATCTTATAAGTATTTTCGGACGTTCAAATGTCAAAAATATGACACTCAGAAACTATTTCAATTTTTTCTTTATGTATTTAATAAAATACCGTTTGTCCCACCTAAATCAGACTGTTAATAACAAAGTTAGACCCTAATGTCCTTTTGTCAATCTTATTTTGAATGTTATTTCTTTACGTATATATTCTACATCACATTTATAACACAGTACCGTTTGGTCTACCCAAATCTAACCACTAGTAACAAAGTTGGACATGATTTTTGTTTACGTATGTATTCTTCATCTCATTTTTCGGGTTCAATTTGGATCAATAATAACGAAGTTTGTCCTTAAGGCCCTTTAGTTTTTACTTCTGCGCATGAATGTTGTTTACTTATTGATTCTACGTCACATTTATCATACAATGCCGTTTATTCTGTTTAAATCTGCCTACTAATAACGGAGATACACCTCTTCATACTTTCCCCCGTCCCAACGACAACCGCGGAGGTCAACTGTTTTAAAACTCTCTTAGTCTATCTACTTCTGACGGCTGAAGGAGGATGTTGTTGCGTATTACAATCACCCAGAGAGTATGCTGAGCAGACTACTACTTCGAGCCTACGGGATCATTAGTTGGACTGCAACCCCGTCTGGGGTACAGAAACCTGTTGACATAAAATATTTAATGCCAATTCTGATGAGCTTGCATGATCGTGGTTTTCCACCGGCATTCCAGCCGGAATACCCTGCCTAGGACTTATGAAGAAGATTTGGCCACCATCTATCTACTTGGGCGGTTGAGGGAGGTTACTTTCCCACAACCCTTATTTTAGTTCATTCCCCGGATCCGTTCTCCTTCGGTGCCCTTAGAGATTGTGGTTGTTTCCGCTTATTGCTTAAGGCCTGTGAGATGGTCCCGGGAGGTTTATTGGGACCACCGATCCACCTGACTATCTATTTGGAGGACCAGTGACCGCTGTTCCTCCCACGGCTTTGCGTCGGAATTGCACTGGCCAAAAACCATAGAAGCGCCGGAGTCCAGCCTCTCCAACTCCACCATGGATGCACCATCCACGGCATAATTCCATGTTTGTCCAGGACCTGTAATATCTCCATTTAAGGTCCCAGATCATCGTGCGAAGCATCTTTAATACCTTCCTGTCAGGGTGTGCCACCATTATCAGGGATAAAGTCTACACAGATGTGTTTAAGTATGGCTTCGTGCCAGGGAGAAAGGTCGTCTCAGCATAGTCGGGGAGTAGTATACCTGGATTTTTGGGTACAGCTTAGGAAACGTATTTGAGGCCCGTCCTACGAAGCCTCTTGAATATCAGTCATTACTGACCGCTGTGTCAATTTACGTTGTTTATTCAAGAACCGGACATTTGGCTGTTCACGATGGATTCTACCCACTCTGACACTTTCTGCCACGGTTTTAAATGAGCGCTGTTGCTCCGGCTTCCTCCCCGCATCTCGTTTTTGGAGTGCTGCCATCGGAGCGCAGGTATTTTTTGACTACCGAAGCAGAGAGAGATTTACCTTCGCTATGCTTCTTTTCCGATAAAGTTTTGGACGACTCGCCAGAGGAGGTTTGTCCTCTTGTTGGACTTCGGTCCAAATCTTTAGAATTTTTCTTCCACCAGCAAACCTCCTCCTTTCCTCCACGTCGAGGTTTGCGACGGCTTCTAGGGCTACTTTCTACTCCAGAGGAGGTTTGACCTCTTGTTGGCTTTGGGTAGAAATCCTTTAGGATGTTTCCTCCACCAGCAAACCTCCTCCTTTCCTTCAGATCAAGGTTTCAGACGGCTTCTAGGGCCGCTTTCTACTCCAGAGGTTGTTTGTCCTCTTGTTGGCTTTCGGTCTAAATCCTTTAGAATCTGTCCTCCACCAGCAAACCTCCTCCTTTACTTCAGGTCGAGGTTTCAGACGGCTTCTAGGGCCGCTTTCTACTCCAGAGGTTGTTTGTCCTCTTGTTGGCTTTCGGTCCAAATCCTTTAGAATCTTTCCTACACCAGCAAACCTCCTCCTTTATTTCAGGTCGAGGTTTCAGACGGCTTCTAGGGCCGCTTTCTACTCCAGAGAACGTTTGTCCTCTTGTTGGCTTTCGGTCTAAATCCTTTAGAATCTGTCCTCCACCAGCAAACCTCCTCCTTTACTTCAGGTCGAGGTTTCAGACAGCTTCTAGGGCCGCTTTCTACTCCAGAGAACGTTTGTCCTCTTGTTGGCTTTCGGTCTAAATCCTTTAGAATCTGTCCTCCACCAGCAAACCTCCTCCTTTACTTCAGGTCGAGGTTTCAGACGGCTTCTAGGGCCGCTTTCTACTCCAGAGGTTGTTTGTCCTCTTGTTGGCTTTCGGTCCAAATCCTTTAGAATCTTTCCTACACCAGCAAACCTCCTCCTTTATTTCAGGTCGAGGTTTCAGACGGCTTCTAGGGCCGCTTTCTACTCCAGAGGTTGTTTGTCCTCTTGTTGGCTTTCGGTCCAAATCCTTTAGAATCTTTCCTACACCAGCAAACCTCCTCCTTTATTTCAGGTCGAGGTTTCAGACGGCTTCTAGGGCCGCTTTCTACTCCAGAGAACGTTTGTCCTCTTGTTGGCTTTCGGTCCAAATCCTTTAGAATCTTTCCTACACCAGCAAACCACCTCCTTTCCTTCAGGTCGAGATTTGCGACGGCTTCTTGGGCCGCTTTTTACTCCAGAGAGGTTTATCCTCTTGTTGGCTGTCGGTCCAAATCCTTTAGAAACTTTCCTCCACCAGCAAACCATCTCCTTTCCTTCAGGTCGAGGTTTGCGACGGCTTCTAGGGCCGCTTTCTAGTCCCGTAGTGGTTTGTCCTCTTGTTGACTTTCGGTCCAAATCCTTTAGGATCTTTCATCCATCAGCAAACCTCCTCCTCTCATTCAGGCCGAGGTTTGCGATGGCTTCTAGGGCCGCTTTATACTACAGAGGAGGTTTATCCTCTTGTTTGCTTTCGGTCCAAATCCTTTAGGATCTTTCCTCCAGCAGCAAACCTCCTCCTCTCATTCAGGTCGAGGATTGCGACGGCTTCTAGGACCGCTTTCTACTCCAGAGAAGGTTTATCCTTTTGTTGACTTTCGTTCCAAATCCCTTAGGATTTTTCCTCCCCAGGAAACCTCCTTCTTTCCTTCTGTCGAGGTTTGGGATGGCTTCTAGGGCAGGCTCTTACTCCCCTGATTTTTGTTTATCCACCAAAGAGGTTTGAGGGGATAATAACAACACCTTTTCCACCTCTTCGGACCGCCTCCTCACATTACCTGAATTGCTGGTAGGATTATCCCCCCCATTTTATGATTTGGTTACAAGGTCCATATGAGTCTCTCGAGTAGCTAGGAAAAATTTTTGTTAACCGCAGCAGAGCTCCGCAAGGCTAGATACTCTGGGAGGTCGCCTGGTACCCCAGAGATTCCGTTTGTTCCACTATTACCTGGTACCATTTAGATTTAGGCACGGATCGCGTCCGACCAGTATCTTCGGGGAGTTTTTCGACCAACCTTGTCTAGATCGGACCAAAGCCGGTCTTGAGCAGCACCTCCTCAGCTAGATACTTCTTTGCCGATCTTTAGCTGTTCCTTAGTTGGCCCTCGGTACCCCACATAATAACCGTGGACCAAGACCCCTCCACCAACGTTTTACAGCTTCCAGGAGAGGATCGCTGACCATACGCAATTCTTAGAATGAACTCATTGTATTCGGAGTAAATAAACAAAAAATCTGACCAAATGTAATTTGAGTAAACAAGATAAAATATTATTAAAACACTAGATGTGTTATTATGTATAATGGCTGACTATACGCAATTATTAAAACAATGTATTCATTGTATTCAGAGTAAATAAAATATGTAAATTGAGTAAAATTGGGCCAAAAGACGACTTATTCTCGCCCCTGTGGCCTGTGGCCTAACTAAGACATACAGCTACACTTAGTGAATTTTCATGATGTACTTTAGTCTAATTTTATTGACCATTTTGTTATTTTTTCTACTACCAAATAATAGTTTTTTTAACGGTGTTTTTTTAACGTAATTACCATTTTTTTATCGCAATTGTGTATGCAAATTAGCCAAAATGGACGCCGGATCGGACCAGAGGGATTAAAGAATTTCTAACGAATTTCCTCTCGACGAGTTTTAAAACGAAAAGTTTTAATTGATTTTGCACTTTGTTTTTTAGTTGACTTGCGGTACGTGATTTTCATTGTATAAAACCGAGTGACTTATGGTAGATAAAAATGTATAAACAAAAATTAAAGCGCAGTAGAAATTTTATATATAAGACGTAAATATATATAGGACAAACGTGAAAAATTACATTACCAGAATGCACGAACACAAATTTTCATAAATACATATAGAATTTCATTTTGTTTCAAACTTGTGCATAGGATTATTATTATTATTATTAAAAATATAAAATATAAATATCATTTTCCCAAGTAAAAAAAAAGTTAAAGTCATTCAATTAAATAGACGAAACCCCGCGAACAATCCATTTTGTTTAGGTAAACGCGAAATTATTAAAAGGAAAACGAGGCGGGTGAGACCAATTCCAATTCAATTAGAATCATCCATTTCCAAAAAAAAAAAACGCCGCCTTCTCGCCCGCATTCGTCATTGTCACGATGTTTCGTCTTCATAAAATTACAATTTGTTGCGTCAACAAAGGAGAGGCGTTTTTCCTTTTCCTAAAAACGTAATATTTCTGATAGAAATTTCGTTAAAAGCTTATATCAGCTTATTCGGGTCGATTTGAACAGCAAAATCTATATTTTCCAACAATACAGGGTGTTTTTTTATTTAATATTACTTTAACTTTATTTTTTATTATTATTGTAAGTAATTTATAAGTTTTTTTATCTTTCTTAAATTTCTAGTCTCTATTGCGTCCCTCTTTCATCTCTGTCGCTTCTCTGTATCATCTCTGTCACACCTCTGCCTCGTCTCTAACTCTCTCTCTCTCGTCTCTTTTTCGTCTATATCTCTTGTCTCGCTATTTCGTCTCTATCTCTCGCGTCTCTTTCTCTCGTCTTTCTCGCGTCTCTCTCGCGTCCCTCTCGTCTCTCTCTTCTCTACCTCTCGGCTGTCTCTTGTATATCTCTGGTCTCTCTCGTTTCTCTCGTGGTACTCTCTCGTTTCTATCTGTCATCCTCTGTCTCGTTCATTTTTCTCGTTCACGTATCATTCTTTGTCTCTCTCCTCTCTTTCCCTCGTGTCTCTCTCTCGTCTCTATTTCGTTTCTATCTCTCTCGTCTCTCCGTAGTCTCTCTTGTCTGTATCTCATCTTTCTCTCGTCTCTCACGTCTGTGTCTTGTCGCTCTCTCTCTCGTCTGTCTCTTGTCTCTCTCTCTCGTCTCTATCTTACTTCTCTCTTGTCTTTATCTAGTCTCTGTCTCTCGTCTCTCTATAGTCTCTGACTCTCGAGGTCTTCTCTCTACCCTATCTCTCTCTCTTCTCTCTCTCATCTCTCTCGTCTCTGTCTTGTCACTCTCTCGTCTTTCTCACCTGTCTCTAGTCTCCCTCTCTCTCTCTCTCCTCTATCTCATCTCTCTCTCGTCTCTATCTCATCTCTCTTATCTCCCTCTCGTCTTTCTC
Organism: Neocrepidodera transversa; assembly: GCA_963243735.1. NCBI lineage: Eukaryota > Metazoa > Arthropoda > Insecta > Coleoptera > Chrysomelidae > Neocrepidodera > Neocrepidodera transversa. Next base: position 10,193,798 of record OY725356.1, read on the forward strand.
TCATCTTGATGAATAATGAATTTTGTTTACCGTTTTCTCTTCTCTCTTTCTCTCGACACTCTCTCTCTCTCTCTGTTTCTCTCGTCTGTCTCTTGTCTCTATCTCGTCTCTATCTCGTTTTGTCTCTCGTCTCTCTCTAGTTTCTTTGTCTCGTCTCTCTCTAGTCTTTCTTTCGTCTATATCTCGTCTGTCTCTCCTCTCTCTCATCTCTCTTTAATCTCTATCTTGTTTATATCTCTCTCGTTTCTCTCTTGTCTCCCCTCTTGTTTTTCTGTCGTCTTTTCTCGTTTCTATCTCGTGTCTATCTCGCCTTTATCTCGCCTCTGTATCTCCCTTCTCTCTCAAGTCTATCATCTCTCTCTAGTCTATCGCCTCTCCCTAGTCTACCGTCTCTCTATTGTCTCTCTCTCGCATCTCTCTAGTCTCCCTCGTTCATCTCTATCTCCTCTCTATCTTTCTCTAGTTTCTCTCTCTCTCGTCTCTCTCTTCTTTCTCTAGACTCTATCTAGTCTATCTCTCGTCTCTCTTTCTCTCATGTCTCTCTTGTCTCTCTCTCGTCTCTCTCTCGTCTCTCTCTCGTCTCTCTCTCGTCTCTCTCTCGTCTCTCTCGTCTCTCTCTCTCGTCTCTATCGTCTCTCTCTCTCGTCTCTTCCTCTGGTCTCTCTCGTCTCTCTCTCGTCTCTCTCTCGTCTCTCTCTTGTCTGTCTTTTGTCTCTCTTTCGTCTCTATCTTACCTCTCTCTTGTCTTTATCTCGTCTCTGTCTCTCGTCTCTCTATAGTCTCTGTCTCTCGAGGTCTTTTCTCTACTCTCTCTCTCTCTCTCTCTCTTCTCTATCTCGTCTCTCTCTCGTCTCTCTCTTGTCACTTTCTCGTCTCTCTCACCTGTCTCTAGTCTCCCTCTCTCTCTCTCGCCTCTATCTTATCTCCCTCGTCTCTATTTCGTCTCTCTTATCTCCCTCTCGTCTTTCTCTCATCTTGATGAATAATTAATTTTATTTACCGTTTTCTCGTCTCTCTCTCTCTCTCTCTCTCTCGTCTCTCTCTCTGTTTCTCTCGTCTGTCTCTTGTCTCTCTCTCTCGTCTCTTTCTCACCTCTCTCTCACCTCTCTCTCGTCTCTGTCTCGTCTCTCTCTTATCTCTTTCTTGTCTCTCTCATCTGTTTCGTCTCATCTCATCTCTCTCGTCTTTATCTCGTTTTGTCTCTCGCATCTCTCTAGTTTCTGTCTCTCGTCTCTCTCTAGTTTCTCTATCTCGTCTGTCTCTCCTCTCTCTCGTCTCTTTTTAATCTCTATCTCGTTTATATCTCTCTCCTCTCTCTCTCTCTCTCTTTTCTCTCTTGTCTCCCTCTCGTCTTTCTGTCGTCTTTTTCTCGTCTCTATCTCGTGTCTATCTCATTTCTATATCTCCCTTCTCTCTCTAGTCTATCGTCTCTCTCTAGTCTATCGTCTCTCTCTAGTCTATCGTCTCTCTTATCTCTCTCGCATCTCTCTAGTCTCACTAGCTCGTTTCTATCTCGTCTCTATCTTTCTGTTATCTCTCTCTCTTTCTCTCTCGTCTCTTTCATTTTTCTCTAGACTTTATCTCGTCTATCTCTCGTCTCTCTTTCTCTCATGTCTCTCTTGTCTCTCTCTTGTCTCTCTCTCGTCTCTCTCTAGTCTCTCTCTCTTATCACTCTCACCTGTCTCTAGTCTCCCTCTCTCTCTCGCCTCTGTCTCATCTCTGTCGTCTCTATCTCGTCTCTGTTATCTCCCTCTCGTCTTTCTCTCATCTTGATGAATAATGAATCTTGTTTACCGTTTTCTCGTCTCTCTCTCTCTCTCTCTCTCTCTCTCTCTGTTTCTCTCGTCTGTCTCTTGTCTCTCTCTCTCTCTCGTCTCTTTCGCACCTCTCTCTCACCTTTCTCTCGCCTCTGTCTCGTCTCTCTCATCTGTTTCTAGTCTCTCCCTTTCGTCTTATCTCATCTCTCTCTCGTTTTGTCTCTCGCATCCCTCTAGTTTCTGTCTCTCGTCTCTCTCTAGTCTCTCTTTCGTCTCTTTAATCTCTATATCGTTTATATCTCTCTCGTATCTCTCTCGTTTCTCTCTTGTCTCCCTCTCGTCTTTCTGTCGTCTTTTTCTCATCTCTATCTCGTGTCTATTTCGCCTCTATCTCGCCTCTGTATCTCCCTTCTCTCTCTAGTCTATCGTCTCTCTTTAGTCTATCGTCTCTCTCTTGTCTCCCTCGCGTCTCTCTAGTCTCTCTCGCTCGTCTCTATCTCGTCTCTATCTTTCTCTAGTCTCTCGCCCGTCCTAGACTCTATCTCGTCTATCTCTCGTCTCTCTTTCTCTCATGTCTCTCTCGTCTCTTTCTCTCATGTCCCTCTCGTCTCTCTCTCTCGTCTCTCTCTCGTCTCTCTCTCTCTCGTCTCTCTCTCGTCTCTCTCTCTCGTCTCTCTCTCTCGTCTCTCTTGTCTCTCTCTCGTTTCTCTCTCGTCTCTCTCTCGTCTCTCTCGTCTCTCTCGCCTCTCTCTCGTCTCTCTCTCGTCTCTCTTGCATCTCTCTCTTGTTTCTCTCTTGTCTCTCTCAGGTCTCTCTCTCGTCTTTTTCTCGTCTCTATCTCGTCTCTTTCTCGTCTCTCCGTGTATAAAGCTTTTTTGTCGTTACTAATATTTTTATCGTAAAAACAAAATGAATAAAGAATTTTGTTTACCGTTTTCAAATTTTTTTAAATAACTCATCAATTATTTTTATAGACGAAAATATATCAATAAATTCCTCGTTGATCAATGTCAGTTATAAAATAATTTGTTTTTTTTTTCGAATCCGACGTTTTAATTTTTCTTTTTTTTTATTTTCATTAAACTGAAACTATGTTGTGACTAACACGCGATGCATAATTTAATTCGATCATTAAATTATTTTTTCAGGCATAATTAATGATTTTTATTATAAAAAGAATATATTTTTTTGTAGAGGGAAGAAGTTTTTAAATTTTTGTAAAATTATCTTTGTAATAATTTTTTTATTTACATAAAACATGATAGATAGTAACACCATCTATTGTACATTGACGGGTATCACTGATACAGTCATTAATTAGTATAAAATCATTATATAAAAGGGATTGACTAAGTACAACTTAGTGCCGATAGATGGCCCTACAATTAAATGAAAAAAGATAATTCAAAAAAATAATTCAGTGATAATTTTTGACAGTTTTTTTTTTAGTTACAATACTCAGCACAATTTATTGAGCATTACAATTTTTTGCCTACTACAATTTTTGTCCATTAAAATTTTTCGCTTATTATAATTTTTTGTTTATTTCAAATTTTTACCCATTGCAATTTTTTGTTCATTGCAATTTTTTGTCTATTACAATTTTTTGCAATGTCTATTACAATTTTTTGCAATTTATTATTCATTACAATTTTTTGCTCATTACAATTTTTTGTGCTTTGCAAATTTTTGCCCACTGCCATTTTTTTAATTTTTCGTCGATTGCAATTTTTTTGCCTATTACAATTTGTAGCCATTACAATTTTTTGTTTATTAAATTTTTTTGCCCATTACAATTTTTAGCCCATTACAATTTATTGTCCATTAAAATTTTTCTCCTATTACAATTTTTTGTTGTGTAATAAGCTTACAATTTTTTGACTAGTGCTAATTTTTACCCATTGCAATTTTTTGTTTATTGCAATTTTTACCATTACAATTTTTTATTCATTACAATTTTTTGCTCATTACAATTTTTTGTGCTTTGCAAATTTTTGTCCATTGTAATTTTTTATTTGTTGTCCATTACAATTTTTTGCACATTACAATTTTTTGTGATTGCAATTTTTTTGCCCATTACAATTTTTCGCCCATTACAATTTTTTGTTCATTGCAAATTTTTAGCCATGGAAATTTTTGGCCATTGCAATTTTTATTCATTACAATTTTTTTTTCTTTACAATTTTTTGTATATTAAAATTTTTTGCCATTGCAATTTTTCGCTTATTACAAAATTTTGCTCCGTACAAATTTTTATCCTATAGCAAAAAAATGATATTCCACTTGCGAAAATATTTCCTGCAGCGAAAAAAACGATATTCTAACACCATAATTCTGCTTGCAGCAAAAATATTTCTTGCAGTAAAAAATTAATATTCCAACAGCGAAAAAATCTTATGATGCAAAGAAAGTATTTATGAAAGATTACGCAAACCATAATACTGCCTTCAGCGAAAATATTTCCTGCAGCTAAAATGTTTCCTGCAGCGAAAAAACTATATTCAAACAGCGAAAATATTTCCTGCAGCTAAAATGTTTCCTGCAGCGAAAAAACTATATTCAAACAGCGAAAAATTCTCATAATACAAAAGAAATATTTATGAAAGATTACGCAAACATTAATACTGCAAGCAGCGCAAATATTTTCTGCAGCGAAAATATTTCCTGCAGAGAAATCTTATGAAAATATTAAATCTTATGAAAATATTTCCTGCAGGACAATCTTATAATGCAAAGAAAATATTTATGAAAGATTATGCAAACAATGAAACTGCGTGCAGCGAAAACTTTCCTGCATCGAAAATATTTCCTGCAGCGAAAAAAACAATATTCCAACAGCGAAAAATCTTATAATGTAAAAAAAATATATATTAAGCTTATGCACATAATAATACTGCTGCAGCAAAAATATTTCCTGCAATGAAAAAGCGATATCCTAACAGCGAAAAAATTTTATAATGCAAAAAAAAATATTTATGAAAGATTATACAAACAATAATACTGAATGCAGAGAAAATATTTCCAGCAGCGAAAATATTTCTTACAGCAAAAAAATGATATTTCAACACCGTAAAAATCAATGGATAGAAAATATTTATGAACGATTATGCAAACTATAATACTGCCTGCAGCGAAAATACTTCTGGAAGCGAAAATATTTCTTGCAGCGAAAAAACGATATTCCAATAGAGAAAAAAATCTTATAATGGAAAGAAAATATTGGTAAAAGATTATACAAACATTAATACTGTCTGCAGCGAATATATTTGCTGCAGCGAAAATATTTCTGGCAGCGAAAAATGATATTCCAACAGCGAAAAAATCTTATAATGCAAAGAAAATATTTATGGAAGATTATGCAAACCATAATAATGATAATACTGTCTGCGGCGAAAATATTTCTTGCAGCGAAAATAGTTCCTGCAGCGAAAAAATGATATTCCAACAGCGAAAAAATCTTATGATTCAAAGAAAATATTTGTAATAGATTATGCAAACCATAATACTGCCTGCAGCGAACATATTTCGTGCAGCTTAAATATTTCTTACAGCGAAAAAAAATATTTCAGCAGCGAAAAAATCTTATAATGCCTAGAAAATATTTAGGAAAAATATACAAATCATATTGCTGCCTACAGCGAAAATATTTCCTGCAGCTAAAATATTTCCCGCAGCGAAAAAATGATTTTTCATAAGCGGGACAATTTCCTAATGCAAAGAAAATATATATAAAAGATTATGCAAACCATAAAACTGCCAGCAGTGAAAATATTTCCTGCAGCGGAAAATGATATTTCAACAGCGAAATAATTTTTTAATGCAAAGAACATATTTATGGAAGTTTATGCAAACCATAATACGGATAATATTGCCTGCAGCGAAAATGTTTCCTGCAGCGAAAGTAATTCCTGCAGCGAAAAACAATATTACAACTGCCCAAAAATCTTATAACGCAAAGAAAATATTTGTGAAAGTTTATACAAACCATAAAACTGATAATACTGCCTGCAGCGAAAATATTTTGTGCAGCGAAAAAACTATATTCCAACTTGGCAAAAATCTTATAATGCAAAAAAATATTTGTAAAAGTTTATGCAAACCATAATACTGATAATACTGCCCGCAGCGAAAATATTTCCTGCCGCGAAAATAATTCCTGCAGCGAAAAAACGATATTCTAACTGCGCAAAAATCTTATAATGCAAAGAAAATATTTGTAAAAGTTTATGCAAACCATAATACTGATAATACTGACTGCAGCGAAAATATTTTCTGCAGCGAAAAAACTATATTCCAACTGAGCAAAGATCTTATAATACAAAGAAAATTTTTGCGAAAGTTTAAACCATAAAATTGATAATACTGCCAGCAGCGATAATATATCCTGCAGCGAAAACATTTCCTGCAGCGAAAAAACGATGTTCCAACTGCGCCAAAATCGTATAATGCAAAATAATATTTGTAAAAGATTATGCAAACCATAATACTGATAATACTGCCTGCAGCGAAAATATTCCCTGCGGCGAAAATATTTCCTGCAGCGAAAAAACGATATTCCAACTGCGCCAAAATCTTATTATGCAAAGAAAATATTTGTAAAAGTTTATGCAAATCTTAATACTGATAATACTGCCTGCAGCGAAAATATTTTCTGCAGCGAAAATATTTCCTGGTTCGACAAAACTATGTTCCAACTGCGCAAAAATCTTATAATGCAAAGAAAATATTTGTAAAAGTTTATGCAAATCTTAATACTGATAATACTGCCTGCAGCGAAAATATTTTCTGCAGCGAAAAAACTATATTCCAACTGAGCAAAGATCTTATAATACAAAGAAAATTTTTGTGAAAGTTTAAACCATAAAATTGATAATACTGCCAGCAGCGATAATATATCCTGCAGCGAAAACATTTCCTGCAGCGAAAAACCGATGTTCCAACTGCGCCAAAATCGTATAATGCAAAATAATATTTGTAAAAGATTATGCAAACCATAATACTGATAATACTGCCTGCAGCGAAAATATTCCCTGCGGCGAAAATATTTCCTGCAGCGAAAAAACGATATTCCAACTGCGCCAAAATCTTATTATGCAAAGAAAATATTTGTAAAAGTTTATGCAAATCTTAATACTGATAATACTGCCTGCAGCGAAAATATTTTCTGCAGCGAAAATATTTCCTGGTTCGACAAAACTATGTTCCAACTGCGCAAAAATCTTATAATGCAAAGAAAATATTTGTAAAAGTTTATGCAAATCTTAATACTGATAATACTGCCTGCAGCGAAAATATTTTCTGCAGCGAAAAAACTATATTCCAACTGAGCAAAGATCTTATAATATAAAGAAAATTTTTGTGAAAGTTTAAACCATAAAATTGATAATACTGCCAGCAGCGATAATATATCCTGCAGCGAAAACATTTCCTGCAGCGAAAAAAAGATATTCCAACTGCGCAAAAATCTTAAAATGAAAAGAAAATATTTGTGAAAGTTTATGCGAACCTCAATACTGATAATACTGCCTGCAGCGAAAATATTTCTTGCAGCAAAAATATTTCCTGCAGCGAAAAAACTATATTCCAACAGCGCAAAAATCTTATGATGCAAAAAAATATTTGTGAAAGTTAATGCAAACCAAAATACTGATAATACTGCCTGCAGCGAAATTGTTCCCTGCAGCTAAAATATTTCCTGCGGCGAAAAAATGATATTCCAACTGCCCAAGAATCTTATAACGCAATGAACATATTTATGGAAGTTTATGCAAACTAAAATACTGATAATTTTGCCTGCAGCGAAAATATTTCGTGCAGCGAAAATATTTCCCTTAGCGAAAAAATGATGTACCAACTGCGCAAAAATCTTATAATGCAAAGAAAATATTTGTGAAAGTTTATGCAAACCATAATACTGATAATACTGCCTGCAGCGAAAATATTTCCTGCCGCGAAAATATTTCCTGCAGCGAAAAAACGATGTTCTAACTGCGCCAAAATCGTATAATGCAAAATAATATTTGTAAAAGATTATGCAAACCATAATACTGATAATACTGCCTGCAGCGAAAATATTTCCTGCCGCGAAAATATTTCTTGCAGCGAAAAAACGATATTCCAACTGCGCAAAAATCTTATAATGCAAAGAAAATATTTTTGAAAATTAATGCAAATCTCAATACTGATAATACTGCCTTCAGCGAAAATATTTTCTGCAGCGAAAATATTTCCTGCAGCGAAAAAACTATGTTCCAACTGAGCAAAAATCTTATAATGCAAAGAAAATATTTGTGAAAGTTTATGCAAACCATAATACTGATAATACTGCCTGCAGCGAAAATATTTTCTGCGACGAAAATATTTCCTCCAGCGAAAAAACGATATTCCAACTGCGCTTTAATGTTATATTGCAAGGAAAATGTTTGCGAAAGTTTATGCAAATCTTAATACTGATAATACTGCCTGCAGCGAAAATATTCCCTGCGGCGAAAATATTTCCTGTAGCGAAAAAACGATATTCCAACTGCGCCAAAATCTTATAATGCAAAGAAAATATTTGTAAAAGTTTATGCAAATCTTAATACTGATAATACTGCCTGCAGCGAAAATATTTTGTGCAGCGAAAACATTTCCTTCAGCGAAAAAATGATGTACCAACTATGCAATAAACTTATAATGCAAATAAAATATTTGTGAAAGTTTATGCAAACCATAATACTGATAATATTGCCTGCAGCGAAAATATTTTCTGCAGCGAAAAACAATATTGCAACAGTGAAAAAATCTTATAATTTAAAGAAAATATATTTGAGAACATTAATACTATCTTCGGCGAAAATATTTCTTGCAGTGAAAATAGTTCCTGCAGCGAAAAACCATATGTCAACAGCGAAAAAATCTTATATTGCAAAGAAAATATTTATGAAAGATTAGGCAAACAATTATACTGCCTGCAGCGAAAATATTTCTTGCAGTGAAAATAGTTCCTGCAGCGAAAAAACCATATGTCAACAGCGAAAAAATCTTATAATGCAACGAAAATATTTATGAAAGATTAGGCAAACAATAATACTGCCTGCAGCGAAAATATTTCCTTTAGCTTAAATATTTCTTACAGCGAAAAAATAATATTGCAACAGCGAAATAATCTTATCATGCAAAGAAACTATTTATGGAAATATTAATACTGTCTGTAGCGAAAATATTTCCTGCAGCGAAAAAACGAAATTGCGACAGCGAAATAATCTTATCATGCAAAGAAAATATTTATGGAAATATTAATACTGTCTGCAGCGAAAATATTTAATGCAGCGAAAATTTTTCCTGCAGCGAAAAAACGATATTGCAACAGCGAAATAATCTTATCATGCAAAGAAAATATTTATGGAAATATTAATACTGTCTGCAGCGAAAATATTTACTGCAGCGAATAAACGATATTGCAACAGCGAAATAATCTTATCCTGCAAAGAAAATATTTATGGAAACATTAATACTATCTGCAGCGGAAATATTTACTGCAGCGAATAAACGATATTACAACAGCGAAATAATCTTATAATGCAAAGAAAATATATATGGAAACATTAATACTGTCTGCAGCGAAAATATTTACTGCAGCGAAAATATTTACTGCAGCGAAAATATTTCCTGCAGCGAAAAAACGATATTGCAACAGCGAAATAATCTTATCATGCAAAGAAAATATTTATGGAAATATTAATACTGTGCAGCGAAAATATTTACTGCAGCGAAAATATTTCCTGCAGCGAAAAAACGATATGGCAACAGCGAAATAATCTTATAATGCAAAGAAAATATATATGAAAACATTAATACTGTCTGCAGCGAAAATATTTCCTGCATCGAAAAAACGATATTGCAACAGCGAAATAATGTTATCATGCAAAGAAAATATTTATGGAAACATTAATACTGTCTGCAGCGAAAATATTTACTACAGCGAAAAAACGATATTGCAAGAGCGAAATAATGTTATCATGCAAAGAAAATATATATGAAAATATTAATACTGTCTGCAGCGAAAATATTTCCTGCAGCGAAAAAACGATATTGCAACAGCGAAATAATCTAATCATGCAAAGGAAATATTTATGGAAATATTATTACTGTCTGCAGCGAAAATATTTCCCTCTGCGAAAATATTTCATGCAGCGAAAAAACGATATGGCAACAGCGAAATAATCTTTTAATGCAAAGAAAATATTTATGGAAATATTAATACTGTCTGCAGCGAAAATATTTACTGCAGCGAAAAAACGATATGGCTACAGCGAAATAATCTTATCATGCAAAGAAAATATTTAAGGAAATATTAATACTGTCTGCAGCGAAAATATTTACTGCAGCGAAAATATTTCCTGCAGCGAAAAAACGATATGGCTACAGCGAAATAATCTTATCATGCAAAGAAAATATTTATGGAAACTTTAATAGTCTGCAGCGAAAATTTTTCCAGCAGCGAAAAACGATATTGCAACAGCGAAATAATCTTATCATGCAAAGGAAATATTTATGGAAATATTAATACTGTCTGCAGCGAAAATATTTCCTGCAGCGAAAAAACTAAATTGCGACTGCGAAATAATCTTATCATGCAAAGAAAATATTTAAGGAAATATTAATACTGTCTGCAGCGAAAATATTTCCTGCAGCGAAAAAACTAAATTGCGACTGCGAAATAATCTTATCATGCAAAGAAAATATTTAAGGAAATATTAATACTGTACAGCGAAAATATTTCCTGCAGCGAAAAAACGATATGGCTACAGCGAAATAATCTTATCATGCAAAGAAAATATTTATGGAAATATTAATACTGGGCAGCGAAAATATTTACTGCAACGAAAATATTTCCTGCAGCGAAAAAACGATATGGCAACAGCGAAATAATCTTATAATGCGAAGAAAATATATATGAAAACATTAATACTGTCTGCAGCGAAAATATTTCCTGCAGCGAAAAAACGATATTGCAACAGCGAAATAATCTTATCATGCAAAGAAAATATTTATGGAAATATTAATACTGTGTAGCGAAAATATTTACTGCAACGAAAATATTTCCTGCAGCGAAAAAACGATATGGCAACAGCGAAATAATCTTATAATGCAAAGAAAAGATATATGAAAACATTAATACTGTCTGCAGCGAAAATATTTCCTGCATCGAAAAAACGATATTGCAACAGCGAAATAATCTTATTATGCAAAGAAAATATTTATGGAAATATTAATACTGCCTGCAGCGAAAATATTTCCTGCAGCGAAAAAACGAAATTGCGACAGCGAAATAATCTTATCCTGCAAAGAAAATATTTATGGAAACTTTAATAGTCTGCAGCGAAAATTTTTCCAGCAGCGAAAAAACGATATTGCAATAGCGAAATAATCTCATCATGCAAAGAAAATATTTATGGAAACATTAATACTGTCTGCAGCGAAAATATTTACTACAGCGAAAAAACGATATTGCAAGAGCGAAATAATGTTATCATGCAAAGAAAATATATATGAAAATATTAATACTGTCTGCAGCGAAAATATTTCCTGCAGCGAAAAAACGATATTGCAACAGCGAAATAATCTAATCATGCAAAGAAAATATTTATGGAAATATTAATACTGTCTGCAGCGAAAATATTTCCCTCGGCGAAAATATTTCATGCAGCGAAAAAACGAAATGGCAACAGCGAAATAATCTTATAATGCAAAGAAAATATTTATGGAAATATTAATACTGTCTGCAGCGAAAATATTTCCTACAGCGAAAAAACGATATTGCAAGAGCGAAATAATGTTATGCAAAGAAAATATTTATGGAAACATTAATACTGTCTGCGGCGAAAATATTTCTTGCAGTGAAAATAGTTCCTGCAGCGAAAAACCATATGTCAACAGCGAAAAAATCTTATAATGCAACGAAAATATTTATGAAAGATTAGGCAAACAATAATACTGCCTGCAGCGAAAATATTTCCTTTAGCTTAAATATTTCTTACAGCGAAAAAATAATATTGCAACAGCGAAATAATCTTATCATGCAAAGAAAATATTTATGGAAATATTAATACTGTCTGCAGCGAAAATATTTACTGCAGCGAAAAAACGATATTGCAACAGCGAAATAATCTTATCCTGCAAAGAAAATATTTATGGAAACATTAATACTGTCTGCAGCGAAAATATTTCCTGCAGCGAAAAAACGAAATTGCAACAGCGAAAGAATCTTATCATGCAAAGAAAATATTTATGGAAACATTAATACTATCTGCAGCGAAAATATTTACTGCAGCGAAAATATTTCCTGCAGCGAATAAACGATATTGCAACAGCGAAATAATCTAATCATGCAAAGAAAATATTTATGGAAATATTAATACTGTCTGCAGCGAAAATATTTACTGCAGCGAAAAAACGATATGGCAACAGCGAAATAATCTTAAAATGCAAAGAAAATATTTATGGAAATATTAATACTGTCTGCAGCGAAAATATTTCCTACAGCGAAAAAACGATATTGCAAGAGCGAAATAATGTTATGCAAAGAAAATATTTATGGAAATATTAATACTGTCTGCAACGAAAATATTTACTGCAGCGAAAATATTTCCTGCAGCGAAAAAACGATATTGCAACAGCGAAATAATCTTATCATGCAAATGAAATATTTATGGAAATATTAATACTGTCTGCAGCGAAAATATTTGCTGCAGCGAAAATATTTGCTGCAGCGAAAATATTTGCTGCAGCGAAAATATTTCCTTCAGCGAAAAAACGATATTGCAACAGCGAAATAATCTTATAATGCAAAGAAATTATATATGAAAATATTAATACTGTCTGCAGCGAAAATATTTCCTGCAGCGAAAAAACTAAATTGCGACTGCGAAATAATCTTATCATGCAAAGAAAATATTTATGGAAATATTAATACTGTTTGCAGCGAAAATATTTACTGCAGCGAAAAAACGATATGGCTACAGCGAAATAATCTTATCATGCAAAGAAAATATTTAAGGAAATATTAATACTGTCTGCAGCGAAAATATTTACTGCATCGAAAAAACGATATGGCTACAGCGAAATAATCTTATCATGCAAAGAAAATATTTATGGAAATATTAATACTGTCTGCAGCGAAAATATTTCTTGCAGTGAAAATAGTTCTGCAGCGAAAAACCATATGTCAACAGCGAAAAAATCTTATATTGTAAAGAAAGTATTTATGAAAGATTAGGCAAACAATAATACTGCCTGCAGCGAAAATATTTCCTGCAGCGCGAAAAAACGAAATTGCGACAGCGAAATAATCTTATCATGCAAAGAAAATATTTATGGAAATATTAATACTGTCTGCGGCGAAAATATTTCTTGCAGCGAAAATATTTTCTGCAGCGAAAATATTTTCTGCAGCAAAAATATTTCCTACAGTAAAAATATTTCCTGCAACGAAAAAATGTATTTATAAATATTTAATAATGAGCAAGTAAGATATACATTTTTATTTAACCTATTTATATAGATGACGTACGCCTCTGAGCTGCAATAAAATTGCAGTATTGCAGATAAATCATAATAACGTTGGAAGGTAAATTTTTCATTATTAACCTGTCCAACATTTATATTATTTATTCAAACGGACTGCAACGAGTTAAACAAACGAGATTCCGCATTTCCAGCGATTTTCTTCTATTTTGTTTTAATTAAAACTGAAACAAAATTTTTAGTATTTTTTTTTGTTCGATTTGGAAAAAAAAAACGTTTCGATAATCAGCTATAAATTATGTAGTCGGTGAAGTAAAAAATAAAGGCGAAGGATCCTTTTCCGGAAGGGTCACTACGACCCGGAGTTGTGTTTACGTGACATCCCGGATTTTTTGCACGCTGGTATAAGGGTGCACCTTAATTTATTTAATACAATATCGGTGCTCCGGTTTTACTACGTTGCGGTTTTTTTTTTGTCACGCTCTATTTCGGTGGAGAAATATTGGGTATTAATTAAATGTGATTTTGGAATAATTATCAAAAAAAAAAAATGGCCTGTTAAATTTAAAATTTAATTAAAATTAAAATACCTTTAGAAAAAAATATATCTACTACTATGTATAATTTCGATACCAGTTTGTATTCGTATGGAAATTTGACAGCAATCAAAATTTGGTTTAAAATTTAAAAAAAAAAAACCCTTGAAAAAAAAAATGATGTACGTTTAAATAAAAAAAATAAAATTAGGATTGAAAAGAAAAAAAAATTGCAGGTGCATAATTTTTGGCGCCCTCTAGCGACGAAACTGTCAAGAATTCTGGAAAAAGTTTAATACAAAAGTTGTAGGGAATTTCACGTTCTACAATTTTGCACTTATACATTTTGCACTAAAACGCATTCTTTGTCCTTAAAATCTGGAAAAATTCTGGAAAATCTACTTGCAGATTTATTCACACCCTCTAGTGGTGAAAATATTGGAAATTATGGAAAAAGTGTTATACAAAAGTTGTAGGGAATTTAATGTTCTACAATTCTGCACCTATACATTTTGCACTTAAATGCATTCTTTGTCCTTAAAATCTGGAAAAATTCTGGAAAATCTACTTGCAGATTTTTTCACGCCCTCTAGTGGTGAAAATATTGGAAATCATGGAAAATGTTTGATACAAAAGTTGTAGGAAATTTAAAGTTCTATAACTTTGCACTGGTACATTTTGCACTAAAATGCATTCTTTGTCCTAAAAATCTGGAAAAATTCTGGAAAATCTACTTGCAGATTTATTCACGCCCTTTAGTGGTGAAAATATTGAAAATTATGGAAAAAGTTTTTTACAAAAGTTGTAGGGAATTTAATGTTCTACAATTCTGCACCTATACATTTTGCACTTAAATGCATTATTTGTCCTAAAAACCTGGAAAAATTCTGGAAAGTCTACTTGCAGATTTTTTCACGCCCTCTAGTGGTGAAAATATTGGAAATTATGGAAGAAGTTTCATATAAAAGTTGTAGGGAATTTAACGTTCTACAACTTTCCACTAATACATTTTGCACCAAAATGCATTCTTTGTCCTTAAAATCTGGAAAAATTCTGGAAAATCTACTTGCAGATTTTTTCATGCCCTCTAGTGGTGAAAATATTGAAAATTATGGAAGAAGTTTTATACAAAAGTTGTAGGGAATTTAATGTTCTACAATTTTGCACTTATACATTTTGCACTAAAATGCATTCTTTGTCCTTAAAATCTGGAAAAATTCTGGAAAATCTACTTTCAGATTTATTCACACCCTCTAGTGGTGAAAATATTGAAAATTATGGAAGAAGTTTTATACAAAAGTTGTAGGGAATTTAACGTTCTACAACTTTACATTAAAACATTTCGCACTAAAGTGTATTCTTTTTCCTTAAAATCTGGAAACATTCTGGAAAATTGACTTGCAGATTTTTTCACGCCCTCTAGTGGTGAAAATATTGGAAATAATGAAAAAAGTTTTATACAAAAGTTGTAGTAAATTTAACGTTCTACAACTTTGCTTTAAAACATTTCGCACTAAAGTGTATTCTTTTTCCTTAAAATCTGGAAAAATTCTGGAAAATTGACTTGCAGATTTTTTCACGCCCTCTAGTGGTGAAAATATTGGAAATTGTGGAAAAAGTTTTATACAAAAGTTGTAGGGAATTTAATGTTCTACAATTTTGCACTTATACATTTTGCACTAAAATACATTCTTTGTTCTTAAAATCTGGAAAAATTCTGGAAAATCTACTTGCAGATTTTTTCACGCCCTCTAGTGGTGAAAATATTGGAAATTGTGGAAAAACTTTTATACAAAAAATGTAGGGAATTTAATGTTCTACAATTTTGCACTTATACATTTTGCACTAAAATGCATTCTTTGTCCTAAAAATCTGGAAAATTTCTGGAAAATCTACTTGCAGATTTTTTCACGCCCTCTAGTGGTGAAAATATTGGAAATTGTGGAAAAAGTTTTATACAAAAGTTGTAGGGAATTTAATGTTCTACAATTTTGCAGTTATACATTTTGCACTAAAATGCATTCTTTGTCCTAAAAATCTGGAAAATTTCTGGAAAATCTACTTGCAGATTTTTCCACGGCCTCTAGTGGTGAAAATATTGGAAATTGTGGAAAAAGTTTTATACAAAAGTTGTAGGGAATTTAATGTTCTACAATTTTGTACCTATACATTTTGCACTAAAATGCATTCTTTGTCCTTAAAATCTGGAAAAATTCTTGAAAATCTACTTGCAGATTTTTTCACGCCCTCTAGTGGTGAAAATATTGGAAATTGTGGAAAAAGTTTTATACAAAAGTTGTAATGAATTTAACTTTCTACAACTTTGCATTTATACATTTTGCACTAAAATGCATTCTTTGTCCTAAATATCTGGAAAAATTCTGGAAAATCTACTTGCAGATTTTTTCACGCCCTCTAGTGGTGAAAATATTGAAAATTATGGAAAAAGTTTTATACAAAAGTTGTAGGGAATTTAACTTTCTACAACTTTGCACTTATACATTTTGCACTAAAATGCATTCTTTGTCCTTAAAATTTGGAAAAAGTCTTGAAAATCTGCTTGCAGATTTATTCACTCCCTCTAGTGGTGAAAATATTGAAAATTATGGAAAAAGTTTTATACAAAACTTGTAGGGAATTTAATGTTCTATAATTTTGCACTTATACATTTTGCACTAAAATGCATTCTTTGTCCCTAAAATCTGGAAACATTCTGGAAAATTGACTTGCAGATTTATTCACGCCCTCTAGTGGTGAAAATATTGGAAATTATGGAAAAAGTTTTATACAAAAGTTGTAGGGAATTTAATGTTCTACCATTTTGCACTTATATATTTTGCACTAAAATGCATTCTTTGTTCTAAAAATCTGGAAAAATTCTCGAAAATCTATTTCCAGATTTTTTCACGCCCTCTAGTGGAGAAAATATTGTAAATTATGGAAGAAGTTTAATACAAAAGTTGAAAGGAATTTAACGTTCAACAACTTTGCACCAGTACATTTTGCACTAAAATGCATTCTTTGTCCTTAAAATCTGGAAAAATTCTGGAAAATCTACATGCAGATTTATTCACGCCCTCTAGTGGTGAAAATATTGAAAATTATAGAAAAAGTTTTATACAAAACTTGTAGGGAATTTAATGTTCTACAATTTTGTACTTATACATTTTGCACTAAAATGCATTCTTTGTCCTATAAATCTGGAAAAATTCTGGAAAATCTACTTGCAGATTTATTCACGCCCTCTAGTTGTGAAAATATTGAAAATTATGGAAAAAGTTTGATACAAAAGTTGTAGGGAATTTAATGTTCTACATTTTTGCACTTATACATTTTGCACTAAAATGCATTCTTTGTCCTTAAAATCTGGAAAAATTCTGGAAAATCTACTTGCAGATTTATTCACACCCTCTAGTGGTGAAAATATTGAAAATTATGGAAAAAGTTTTATACAAAAGTTGTAGGGAATTTAATGTTCTACAATTTTGCACTTATACATTTTGCACTAAAATGCATTCTTTATCCTAAATATCTGGAAAAATACTGGAAAATCTACTTGCAGATTTTTTCACGCCCTATTGTGGTGAAAATATTGGAAATTATGAAAAAAGTTTTATACAAAAGTTGTAGGGAATTTAACGTTCTACAACTTTACTCTAGTACATTTTTCACTAAAATGCATTCTTTGTCCTAAAAATCTGGAAACATTCTGGATAATCCACTTGCAGATTTATTCACGCCCTCAAGTGGTGAAAATATTGAAAATTATGGAAAAAGTTATATACAAAAGTTGTAGTGAATTTAATGTTCTATAATTTTGCACTTATACATTTTGCACTAAAATGCATTCTTTGTCCTTAAAATCTGGAAAAATTCTGGAAAATCTACTTGCAGATTTTTTCACGCCCTCTAGTGGTGAAAATATTGGAAAGTGTGGAAAAAGTTTTATACAAAAGTTGTAAGGAATTTAACTTTCTACAATTTTGCACTTATACATTTTGCACTAAAATGCATTCTTTGTCCTTAAAATCTGGAAAAATTCTGGAAAATCTACTTGCAGATTTTTTCACGCCCTCTAGTTGTGAAAATATTGAAAATAATGAAAAAAGTTTTATACAAAAGTTGTAGGAAATTTAACGTTCTACAACTTTGCATTAAAACATTTTGCACTAAAGTGTATTCTTTTTCCTTAAAATCGGGAAACATTCTAGAAAATCCACTTGCAGATTTATTCACGCCCTCTAGTGGTGAAAATTTTGAAAATTATAGAAAAAGTTTTATACAAAAGTTGTAGGGAATTTAATGTTCTACAATTTTGCACTTATACATTTTGCACTAAAATGCATTCTTTGTCCTAAAAATCTGGAAAATTTTTGGAAAATCTACTTGCAGATTTTTTCACGCGCTCTAGTGGTGAAAATATTGGAAATTATGGAAAAAGTGTTATACAAAAGTTGTAGGGAATTTAATGTTCTACAATTCTGCACCTATACATTATGCACTTAAAAGCATTATTTGTCCTAACAATCTGGAAAAATTCTGAAAAGTCTACTTGCAGATTTTTTCATGCCCTCTAGTGGTGAAAATATTGGAAATTATGGAAGAAGTTTTATACAAAAGTTGTAGGGAATTTAACGTTCCACAACTTTGCACTAGTACATTTTGCACTAAAATGCATTCCTTGTCCTAAAAATCAGGAAAAATCCTGGAAAATCTACTTGCAGATTTATTCACGCCCTCTAGTGGTGAAAATTTTGAAAATTATAGAAAAAGTTTTATACAAAAGTTGTAGGGAATTTAATGTTCTACAATTTTGCACTTATACATTTTGCACTAAAATGCATTCTTTGTCCTAAAAATCTGGAAAATTTTTGGAAAATCTACTTGCAGATTTTTTCACGCGCTCTAGTGGTGAAAATATTGGAAATTATGGAAAAAGTTTTATACAAAAGTTGTAGGAAATTTAACGTTCTACAACTTTGCACTTATACATTTTTCACTTAAATGCATTCTTTGTCCTTAAAATCTGGAAAAATTCTGGAAAATCCACTTGCTGATTTTTTCACGCCCTCCTGTGGTGGAAATATTGGAAATTATGGAAGAAGTTTTATACAAAAGTTGTAGGGAATTTAACGTTCTACAACTTTACATTAAAACATTTCGCACTAAAGTGTATTCTTTTTCCTTAAAATCTGGAAACATTCTGGAAAATTGACTTGCAGATTTTTTCACGCCCTCTAGTGGTGAAAATATTGGAAATAATGAAAAAAGTTTTATACAAAAGTTGTAGTAAATTTAACGTTCTACAACTTTGCTTTAAAACATTTCGCACTAAAGTGTATTCTTTTTCCTTAAAATCTGGAAAAATTCTGGAAAATTGACTTGCAGATTTTTTCACGCCCTCTAGTGGTGAAAATATTGGAAATAATGAAAAAAGTTTTATACAAAAGTTGTAGTAAATTTAACGTTCTACAACTTTGCTTTAAAACATTTTGCACTAAAGTGTATTCTTTTTCCTTAAAATCTGGAAAAATTCTGGAAAATTGACTTGCAGATTTTTTCACGCCCTCTAGTGGTGAAAATATTGGAAATAATGAAAAAAGTTTTATACAAAAGTTGTAGTAAATTTAACGTTCTACAACTTTGCTTTAAAACATTTTGCACTAAAGTGTATTCTTTTTCCTTAAAATCTGGAAAAATTCTGGAAAATTGACTTGCAGATTTTTTCACGCCCTCTAGTGGTGAAAATATTGGAAATAATGAAAAAAGTTTTATACAAAAGTTGTAGTAAATTTAACGTTCTACAACTTTGCTTTAAAACATTTTGCACTAAAGTGTATTCTTTTTCCTTAAAATCTGGAAAAATTCTGGAAAATTGACTTGCAGATTTTTTCACGCCCTCTAGTGGTGAAAATATTGGAAATAATGAAAAAAGTTTTATACAAAAGTTGTAGGAAATTTAACGTTCTACAACTTTGCTTTAAAACATTTTGCACTAAAGTGTATTCTTTTTCCTTAAAATCTGGAAACATTCTGGAAAATCTACTTGCAGATTTATTCACGCCCTCTAGTGGTGAAAATTTTGAAAATAATGGAAAAAGTTTTATACAAAAGTTGTAGGGAATTTAACTTTCTACAACTTTGCACTAAAACATTTTACACCAAGTGCATTTTTTGTACTCAAATTCCGAAAATGTTCGAGAAAACCTATTTGCAAATTTTTTGCCCTCTAGCGGCCAAACTATTTGAAATTAGACGAATTTGTAAAAATTATGATACAAAAATACAGTAAAATTTTTTGAAAAAAATATTGTTAAAAAATATTGTTCTATTATTTAAAAAAAAAATAGATGAATTTGTAAAATAAAAAAAACCTTTAAAAATAAAATGGTCCAAGTTCAAATTCATTAAAAAGAAAAAATAATTAAAACATGAACTTAGGTTCAAAAATTAAAAAAAAAATTCCCTTGTGTAATAATTAAAAAAATAATTATTCCATAAAACTTTGTTACAATTAATATTATAACCGATGCAAAACCTTCAAAATTAACTCTAGATTATAAAAAAAAAAAAAAAAAAAAAACAAAAATCATGCGCAGTAGCTTTACCAAAATATCATCAACATCTAACTTAGTTAAAAGTAGCTTAATTTTATAAAATATAAATCAAAATATGTCATAAAATAAATAAATAAAAATCATGCGCACAAGTAACAACAAAATGGCATTAACATCCATCATATCTGTCAAAATAACTATTTAATAGCATAGCAAAAGGACACTCATATGATACTAAAAAAATCATTATTATTAAAATATTTATAATGGTTTTTAGTAAGTCGAACAGCAAGTGATAAGAAGTGTATAAACAGGAAATTAATTGTTCAATTAAAACAGAAAGCTGATGACGTGCAGGTGGGATCTTCATTGTGGCCTCGTTATCAGGGTCGGGCTCATCTTATACTCAACAGAGCTTCTTACTAATAGGGCTGGTATGGAAGATCCTTAGCTCATTGTAGAATTCTGATATTGGTTTAAGGGAATTTCTTCTTTTGACTCTTGTATTGATTTGGAATGGTCCATGGTCCTCTTGACGTAACGTCCCTGGAGGTCCTGGAATCTGGAACTAATAGGAATAGTACTGAAGATTAGTCTGGAAGGGCATCACCAATCCAGATAGTGACAATGGCTTATTGGCGGGGAGGTGAGAACATGGAGAAGATAAAAGCTCTGTAATTGAGAATAGGAGGAATGTAGGGTTTATAGGTATTCAGTAGAGTTTTCCTGCAAAAGCATACCCCCAAACAGTCGACTTTATCCAAAGGAATGGGTCTCTCTCTCCAGATTTACCTCATCGACAGATTGATTGGACTAGATGGAGGTGTCGTCAGTGTAAAGCTGTATTAATTGTTTAGGTAAAAGAGGAATTGGGACATCATGTGTATAGATTAGATAACACTCGGGCTGTTACTGAGTCTTGTAGAGTAAAAGTGGTCAGAGTGTGAAATTGCAACTTTAACTCTGATAGTCCTGTCTGTCAGGTAGAAGTGGATGATGGATAGAGGAATGTCGATATCAAAAAGTTTCCTGGTCGAAAGTCTTCTGGAGATCAATGCGCAATGACCAAAGTTGAGAGATTGGGAAGCCATTGATTGACGTCTCTTTGGTGGAATGTGCAGACCTAAATCCATGTTGGAATTGGGGTATCGTTCTCCTTTCATTCAGAAAGTCACAGAAAAGATTTTTAAGAAGGGTTTTAAAGAGTTTACCAAAGACATACGTGTAGGAGTTTGAGGATGTCAGATCTTTGTTTGCTTTTGGACTTAGGATAGTGTTGAGAGTTTTCCAGCTGATTGGATTTAATTCATGAGGATGGTACGGTTGTAAAGGAAGGTATAAGGAAGACTTTTGATGGTTTGCCTGTTAATTTGGTCAGCACTTGGAACTGAGTTTTTTCCAGTTGACAAGCCTGAGCTACATCATCTGAGGTGAAAGGATTTAGGATTTGGTCTTTCTAGTAAGTCCGTCAAGGCTTTATAATGGTAGCAGGAAAGTTTTTCATCATCATTTGGTCAATCAGTATTATAGGAATTTGGGGATGTCAGATTTTTGTTTGGTATTGGGAGTAGGAGAGTGCTGGCAGTTTTCCAGCTAATTGAAAAGTATGAATACTCTAAGCAAGGATTCATGATGGTAGCAGGAAGGTTTTTTTCGACTTTCTTCCTAATTTGGTCAGGACCTGGAGCTGAGTTCTTCCCCAGTTAAGAAACCTCAGCTAAATCGTCTGGAGTGAAAGTACTTAGGATTTGGTGTTGGACTGAGGGATTTGGTCTTTATAGTTAGACCGTAAGTATTTAGGAATTTGGAGATGTTAAGTTTTTATTTGATATTGGGATTAGGACAATGCTGGCAGTTTTCCAGCTAATTGGTAAGTATCAATGCTTTAAGGAAGGATTTGGTCAGTATTGTAGGAATTTGAGGATGTCAGGTTTTTGTTTAGGTAATTCTAGCAGTTTTCATGGCTTGCTTCGTAATATGGTCAGGACCTGGAACTGATTTATTTCCCAGTTAACAAGCCTGAGCTGGTGTGGAAGGATTTAAGATTTGGTGGTAGACTCGGAATTTAGTCTTTCTAGTAAGTCCAGCAGTAAACCAGATTTACTGGATTTATCAAACGGTGATAAAACCAATGGTCACATAAGGCGCAATAGCCTGGTGGACGAAGGGGCTCCAGTCTATTGCGGCGGCTAAATTATCTGGACTACAGAGATTAGCATGTGTGGCTACGACAGGCGCTATGTCATCTCCCCCGACAGCTGTAATGGAAAGATTTCTAGGTCTTACTCTTCTCCATATATTACTGGAGCAGGAGGCCATAATGACCTCCTATAGAGCCATGCCGGTGGCTGGTAAATTTAGGGGGAGAGGCTATGGGACCACACTGGGCCCTGTGTGTACAGCTGAAAACTGAGAGTTGACATCACAGTAAGCCTCGGCAAGTATGCTACCATCTTTCAGGCGGAGGTTTTCGCTATAGAATTGTGTGCAAGAGAGTTGATAAACAAAAGTATTTACATTTTATCGGACAGCCATGCAGCTTTAAAAGCACTGAGCTCCAACCGGCTGGACTCGAAGCTGGTGTGGAATTGCATCAAATTCCTGGATCGCATTGCTACCAGTAACAGAGTAACCCTACTCTGGGTACTTGGGCATGAAGGGGTGGAGGGCAATGAGAAAGCCGACAACCTTGCGAAAAGAGGTACAGAAGCCGAGTTCATTGGACCGGAACCATTTTTCGGCATAGCCAAAAGCAGTGCCAAAGACACTATTTGGAAATTGACCGATAGGAAAATTCTCCAGCACTGGAAAGATATTCCTGGGTTAGCTCACTCTAAGGCGTTTATAGTCAAACCCTCAGATAGCGGCCTATCGTGGATTCTAGAATGGAGTAGAAGTGATCTACGCATCCTAATTGGACTGCTTACAGGGCACTGTCGTCTGCGTTACCATCTGAAGAAGATAGGTCTGAGTCAAACATCGGACTGTCGCTTCTGGAGTGTGGATGACGTAACGACAGAGCATAATTTATGCTCCTGTCCTGCCCTGGAAATGAATAGGCTTCGTACGTTTGGTTTTGTACAGCTGGAGCCTACCGACTTCAAGAAAGCTTCACCTAAATCAACCATAGACTTCGTAAGAAGATGTGGATTGTATGATGAATTATAGCCCATAGGGGTGAGCCACAATAGGCCTCTGTTGGACGCAGTGGAGGGGCGAGCAAACGCTCCACTCACATTGAACCTACCTACCCACCTAAGTTCAGCAGTATTGTAGAAGTTTGGGGATTTCAGATTTTTAATTTATTTTGGAATTAGGATAATATTGGTAGTTCACCAGCACATAAAAATTATGAATGCTGTAAACAGGATTCGAGAGGAGAGTAAGAATGGAATGGATAGTAGCAGGAAAATTTTTTGACCTGGAACTGAGTTTTTTTCCAGTTGAAAAGACTGAGCTATAAGATTTGGTGATGGAAAGGGGGATTTGGTCTATCTGGTAAGTCCGACTGGTTCTTTTTTGAATTATCTGTTAAAGTTTTGATTTTTTGGTGGCGAGTGTGCTTTGGATGTGGTCTTCGAACGCAGTGACCTTCTGCTCATGACTATAGAGGATTTATCCATTCACCATTAGGTAGAGTGGGTCTTTTAACCTGTAAAAAATTTGAGTTGGTTCCAAAATTTGGTGGTCGAGGTTTAAATCTACTTTCCTTATTTAATGGAGGAATTTAGATGGTTCCATTCAGTTTTTGGAACTGGGTCACTGGTTCTCATAAATTGTCTGTATATTTGGAGTAATTGGGGGCAGAGTAGATTGGGATGAAGGAGACTGCAACTTGGAAGGTGAGATGTTGCCAGATTATCGATGTTAGACACTCCGGGAAGGGTTTTAGATATCGTTTTCTAGAAGAAGGTCCAATCTGCTTTCGTGTAGCTTCTGATAGGTCATTGTAGGTATTGGGTGATGTCGACCATAAGGATTTGGTGATTATAAGTTATAGGGAGGCAAATGAAGCATCTAGTATCGATTTTAGAGCAACGTCTGTCAATTGACTATAGAGAATTCTTAAATATCACACTCGACTTGATTTAGGAATTGGTGTTAAACTGGGAGATTTGGTCCATCAGTATTGTAGGAATTTGGAGATGACAGGTTTTTGTTTGGTTTTGGAATTACGATAATGTTCACAATATTCCAGCTGATTGGAAAGTATGAATGCTTTAAGCAAGGCTGGATGATGGTAGCAGAAATGTTTTTTATGACTTGCTTCCTAATTTGGTCAGGAGCTGGAGCTGAGTTTTTCCCCAGTTAACAAACCTAGCTAAATCATCTGGGGTAAAAGGACTTGGGATTTTGTGTTGGACTGAGGGATTTGGTCTTTCTAGTAAGTCCGTCAGTATTTAGGAATTTGGAGATGTCAAGTTTTTATTTGGTTTTGGAATTAGGACAATGCTGGCAGTTTTCCAGCTAATTGGAAAGTATGAATGCTTTAAACAAGCTTCATGATGGTAGCAGGAAAGTTTTTCATGGCTTGGTTGTTAATTTGGTCAGGAGATAGAGATAAGTTCTTTCCCAGTTGACAAGCCTGAGCTACATCAACTGGGGTGAAAGGATTTAGGATTTGGTATTGAAGTGGGGGATTTGGTCTTTTTAGTAAGACCGTCAGGGCTTCATGACAGTAGCAGGAAAGTTTTTCATGGCTTTTTTCCTAATTTGGTTGGACCTGGAGCTGAGTTTTTCCTTAAACCTGAGCTGAATCATCTGAAGTGAAATGATTTAGGATTTGGTGTTGAACTGACTGATTTGGTCCGTCAGTGTTGTATGAATTTGGGGATGTCAGGTTTTTGTTTGTTTTTAGGATTAGGACAGTGTTGGTAGGTTTTTAACTGACTGGAAAGTATAAATGCTTTAAACAAGGCTTCATGATGGTCTCTGGAAGGTTTTTCATGACACGCGTCCTAATTTGGTCTGGACCTGGAACTCAAACCTGAGCTAAATCAACTGGGGTAAAATGATTTAGGATTTTGAACTGGAGGATTTGGTCCTTCAGTATTGTAGGAATTTGGGGACGTAAGGTTTTTGTTTGGTTTTGGGATTACTACACTGTTGGCAGTTTTCCAGCTAATTAAAAAGTATTAGGCAAGCAAGGCTTCATGATGGTAGAAAGAAGGTTTATCATGAAATTTTTCCTAATTTGGTTAGGACCTGGAACTGAGTTTTTCCCCAGTTGGCAAAACTGGGCCAAATCATCTGGGGTAAAATGATTTACTATCTGGTGTTGCACCGGGGCATTTGGTCAGTATTGTAGGAATTTAGGGAAATCAGATTATTATAGTGCTGACAGTTTTGCAGCTAATTGGACAGTATTAATACTCTAAGGTAAGATTAATAATAGTAGCAGGAAGGTTTTTCATGGCTTGCACCCTAATTTGATCAGGACCTATTACTGAGTTTTTCCCCAGCTGACAAACCTGAGCTACATCATCTGAGGTGAAAGGATTTAGGATTTGGGATTGGACTGGGGATTTGGTCTTTATAGTTAGTCCGTTTGTTTTGTAGGAATTTGAAGATATCAGGTTTTTGTTCGGTTTTAGTATTAGGACAGTGTTGGCAGTTTTTCAGATGTTTCAGTATAAATACTTTAAGCAAGGCTTCAGGATGGTATCGGAAAGGTTTTTTATGACTTGCTTGCTAATTTGGTTAGAACCTGGAGCTGAGTTTTCCGACAGTTGAGAAACCTGAGTTAAATCATCTGGGGTGAAATTATTTAGGACTTGGTTGTACTGGGGGATTTGGTTTCTCTAGTGAGTCCGTCGGTTTTGTAGGCTTTTGAGAATTTCAGATCTTTGTTTGGTTTTGGAATTATGATAGTGTTTTGGAAGTATAGTAACAGGAAGATTTTTAATGGCCTGTCTTTTAGTTTGGTCAAGACCTGGAGCTGAGTTTTTCCAATTGACAAGCCTGAGCTAGATCATGTGCGGTGAAAGAATTTAGGATTTGGTGTTGGACTGGAAGATTTGGTCTAGCTTGGACTTACCAA
Organism: Neocrepidodera transversa; assembly: GCA_963243735.1. Lineage (NCBI taxonomy): Eukaryota > Metazoa > Arthropoda > Insecta > Coleoptera > Chrysomelidae > Neocrepidodera > Neocrepidodera transversa. The sequence goes on from OY725356.1 coordinate 10,220,196, forward strand.
GTCTGTCAGTATTGTAGGAATTTGGGATTAGAATAGCGCTGGAAGTTTTCCACCTAATTGATCAGTATGAATACTCTAATTAAGAATTCATAATGATAGCAGGAAGGTTCTTGATGAGTTGCTTCCTAATTTGGTCAGGACCTGGAACTGATTTGTTTCCCAGTTGATAAGCCTGATCTGGTGTGGAAGGATTTAAGATTTGGTGGTAGACTCAGAATTTGGTCTTTCTAGTAAGTCCAGCAGTAAAGTATTCCTCTGGAATATCAGAAGGGTATGCGACAAGTCGTGGGGAATGAAGCCTAAACAGATTAACTGGATTTATCAAACGGTGATAAAACCAATGGTCACATAAGGCGCAATGGCCCGGTGAACGAAGGGGCTCCAGTCTATTGCGGCGGCTAAATTATCTGGACTACAGAGATTAGCATGTGTGGCTATTACAGGCGCCATGCCAGAATGACCTCCTATACAGCCATGTCGGTGGCTAGTCAAATTGAGGCGGAGAGGCTATGGGACCACTCTGGACTGCTGCGAGAGATGAGTACTCACCACACTCTTGGAATAGTTTCGGATGTGCTCTCCCCCAGAACTCACATAAAGAAGTCCTTCAACGTCGTTCTTCTGAGAAGAGACGAATGGAAAAAGGGGGGGAAACTCTTTCCAGGGACAGCTTATGTACTGTATATAGATGGTTCAAAGACCCCAAGTGGTGTTGGAGCCGGAGTGTACAGCAGAAAACCGAGAGTTGACATCACAGTAAGTCTCGGCAAGTATGCTACCATCTCTCAGGCGGAGGTTTTCGCTATAGAATTGTGTGCAAGAGAGTTAGTAAACCATCATCTTGTCAACAAAAGTATTTACATTTTATCGGACAGCCAGGCAGCTTTAAAAGCACTGAGCTCCAACAGGCTGGACTCGAAGCTGGCGTGGAACTGCATCGAATCCTTGGATCGCATTGCTACCAGTAACAGAGTAACCCTACTCTGGGTACCTGGGCATGAAGGGGTGGAGGGCAATAAGAAAGCCGACATCCTTGCGAAAAGAGGTGCAGAATCGGAGTTCATTGGACCGCAACCATTTTTCGGCATAGCCAAAAGCAGTGCCAAAGGAAATGGGCCGAGAGGAAAATTCTCCAGCACTGGAAAGATATTCCTGGTTTAGCTCACTCTAAGGCGTTTATAGTCAAACCCTCAGGTAGCGGCCTATCGCAGATCCTAGAATGAAGTAGAAGTGATCTACGCATCCTAATTGAACTGCTTACAGGGCACTGTCGTCTGCGGTACCATCTGAAGAAGCTAGGTCTGAGTCAAACATCGGACTGTCGCTTCTGCAGTGTGGAAAACGAAACGGCAGAGCATAATTTATGCTCCTGTCTTGTCCTGGAAATGAATAGGCTTCGTACGTTTGGTTTTGTACAGCTGGAGCCTACCGACTTCAAGAAAGCTTTACCTAAATCAACCATAGACTTCGTAAGAAGGTGTGGATTGTATGGTAAATTATAGCCCATATGGGTGAGCCACAATAGGCCTCTGTTGGACGCAGTGGAGGGGCGAGCAAACGCTCCACTCACATTGAACCTACCTAAGTCCAACAGTATTGTAGAAGTTTAGGGATTTCAGTTTTTTAATTTATTTTGGAATTAGGATAATATTGGTAGTTCTCCAGCTCATAAAAATTATGAATGCTGTAAGCAGGATTCGAGAGGAGAGTAAGAATGGAAAGGATAGTAGCAGGAATATTTTTTGACCTGGAGCTGAGTTTTTCTCCAGTTGACAAGCCTGAGCTACATTATTTGGTGTTGGACTGGGGGATTTGGTCTATCTAGTAAGTCCGACTGGTTCTTTTTTGAATTATCTGTTAAATTTTGGATTTTTTGCTGGCGAGTGTGCTTTGGATTTCTCTTCCAACGCAGTGACCTTCTGCTCATGAGTGTTGATGATTTATCCATTCACCATTAGGTAGAGTGGGTCTTTTAACCTATAAAAATTTTGAGTTGGTACCAAAATTTGGTAATCAAAGTTTCAATCTACTTTCTTTATCTAATGGAGGAATTTAGATGGTTCCATTCAGTTTTTGGAATTGGGTCACTGGTTCTTATGAATTGTCTGTATATTTGGAGTAATTGGGGACAAAGTAGATTGGGATGAAGGAGAATGCAACTTGGAAAGTGCGATGTTGCCAGATTATCGATGTTATATACTCCTGGAAGGGTTTTAGATATCGTTTTCTAGAAGAAGGTCCAATCTGCTTTCATGGAGCTCCCTGATAGGTCATGGTAGCTATTAGGTGATATTAACCATGAGGATTTGGTGATTAGAAGGGAAAATGAAGCGCACAATGAAAAACCATCAATTGACTATAGATAATTCATAAATATCACACTCAACTTTTATTTCATTATTAATAATAATAATAAATGCATTTTTTAACACTATATTAAATTTTTGAGGTTATAAATGCAAGAAATCCATCAGAGAGCCATTCTATCAAGTAGGCTGGTTCTATTTAAGTTTCTCCTTTCCATGAATATATGAATATGTGAAAAGTTTCAACACGCAAATCTCGAATATGTAAATTTGAATAAATCGTATGCGTATATGTTGAAAATTTGCCGCAAAAAGAGCAAGAGGGCCGTAAAATTAGGAAGTGTCAAAATGGTGTTGGAATATTTTCATAGTTGGAGTGGTAATTTTTTTTCCTTCGTATTTATATCAATTTTAGTAAATTTTGCCGTAGTAATAAATAAAATTTTACTTTCCCGCTATATATAACATATTTGACATAATATATATATATATATATATTTTTTTTTATTATAAGAAAATTTTTTTTTTTTTTGTATATCTCTGCGCCTAATATAATATGGAAATATTTGCTGCTTTCCATTCAAATTTTTGATAATAAGAAATTTCGAATCAACGATCCGTGCAACGTTTTAAAATTTCAAGTAGATTGATCATCTGGCGTTTCCTTTAATATTCATAGAAAAATCAAGTAGGAACAAAATAGGTGGAAAATATTTAGATTTTATTACAGAGTTTTAATTTTTTTTTTTTAATAAATTTTGGTTTTATATCATGTCAAAAAAAAATTGTCACTTGAAAAGTTTTGAAACCTAGAAATATTAAAAAAATTTGTTATGGCCCAAAAATTGTAAAGTGCAGAAAACTGAATAGCCAAAAATTGTAATGAACATGAAATTGAATTAGGAAAAAATTCTACTGGCAAAAAATTGTAATGTGCATTTTACTGAAAACAAATTTGTCACTAAAAAATATTAAAAAATTGTAATGGGAAAAAAATTGTAATGGGCCAAAAATTGTAGGGACAAAAAATTGTATTGGACAAAAAATTGTAATGGACAAAAAATATTAATGGACCAAAAACTAATTCTCAAAAAACTGTTATGGGCAAAGAACTATAATAGGCAAAAAAATTGTAATGCGCAAAAAACTATATAAGGAAATAATTGTACTAGACAAAAAAGTGAAAATGTCAAAAAATTTTAATAAGCTAAAAATTGTATTTAGCAAAAAATTGTAATGGGAAAAAATTGCAATGGAAAAAAAATGCACTCGGTATAAAATTATATTGACAAAAAATTGTAATGGAAAAAATGAACTGGGAATAAAAGGGTATTGGCAAAAAATTGTAATGAGTCAAAAAATTGTAATTGGTAAAATATTGCAATAAGCCAAAAATTGTAATCATCAAAAATTATTATGTGAAAAAATTTTAATGGACAAAAAACTGTTATGAGCAAAAAATTGTAGTAAGGAAAAAATTGTACTAGGCAAAAAAGTGTAAATGGTAAAAAATTGTAATAACCTTGTTTTGGCAAAAAAATTGTAATGGAAAAAAATGCACTGGGTATAAAATTGTATCGGCGAAAAATTGCAAATGGCAAAAAATTGTAACTGTCAAAAAATTGTAATGAGCCAAAAAATTGTAATGAGTAAATAAATTGTAATTGGTTAAAAATTGTCATTAGACAAAAATGGTAAGGAGCAAAAAATTATGGGAAAAAATTATAACGTACAAAAAATTGAATTGGGAAAAAGTGTGTGATGGGTAAAAAAATGTTACAGACAAAAAATATGAAAGGAAAAAATTGTAATGGGCAAAATATTGTAGCTGGCAAAAAATTGCAATGGCAAAAAGTTGTAATTAGCCAAAGAGTGTAAATTGCACAAAATTGTATTATAGCAAAAAATTGAAATGGGCAAAAAATTGTAATTGGCAAAAAATTGTAATTGGCAAAAAATTGCAATGGCAAAAAATTAAAGTGAGCAATAAATTGCAATGGGCAACTAATTGTACTGGGTAATAAAATATAATGGGCAAAAAATTGTAATGGGTAAAAAATTTTAAAGAACAAAAAATTGTATTGGACAAAAAATTGTAATTGGCAAATAACTGTAATCGGCAAAAAATTGTAATTTATTATTGGCAAAAAATTGGTATGGAAAAAAAATTGTAATAGAAAAGGCAAAAAATATTTAGGGGCAAGAAATTGAAATTGAAAAAAAATGTACTGGGTCAAAAATTGTTACGGGCATAAAGTTATTCTTGGCAAAAAATTGTGATTGGCTAAAAATTGTGAATAGCCAAAAATTGTAATGGGCACCAAATTGTAATAGGCAAAAAATTATAATTGGCAAAAAATTGTATTTGGCAAAAAATTGTAATAAGCCTAAAATAGTTATGGGCAAAAATTGTGATTGACTAAAAATTGCGAGTAGCCAAAAATTGTAATGGCCAAAAATTGTTTTGGGCAAAAAATTGTAATTGGTAAAAACTTGTTATTGGCAGAAACTGTAATTGGCAAAAACTTGTGAATAGCAAAAAATTGTAATGGACAAAAAATTGTAATTGGGAAAAAATCATATTTGGAAAAAAAAATTGTAATAACCCAAAATTTATTATGGGCAAAAATTTGTAATGAAAAATTATGTACTGGGCAAAAGTTTATAATTGGTAAAAAATTATAATAAAAAAAAATTGTACTGAATCAAAAATTGTTATGGATATAAAGTTGTTATTAGCAAAACATTGTAATTGGCAAAAAATTGTAAATAACCAAAAATTGTAATGGGCAAAAAATTGTAATGGGGAAAAATTGTACTGGGAAAAACTGTTATGGTTTAAAAATTGTAATGAGCAAAAATTGTTCTGGGCAAAAAATTACGGTGTACAAAAAATTGTAATTGGTAAAAAATATATAAGAGAAAAAATTGTAATGGACAAAAAATTGTGTAATTTGCAAAAAATTGTAATAGGCAAAAATTGCATTTGGAAAAAATTGTACTGAGCAAAAAATTGTAATAGGCAAAAAGTTTCTATGGGAAAAAATTGTAATTGACAAAAAATTGTAATGGGAAAAATACTGTTACAAGCAAAAAATTGTGATGGGCAAAAAAATGTAATAAGCCAAAAATTGGTTTGGGAAAAAAATTGTAATAGGCAGAAAACTGTGATTAGCCAAAAAATATAATGAGCACCAAACTGTAATTGGTAAAAAATTGCAAATAGCCAAAAATTGTAACGGGCAAAAAATTGTAATTGACAAAAAATTGTAATAAGCCAAAAATTGTTTTTAGGAAAAAAATTATAATGGGCAGAAAACTGTAATTGGTAAAAAATTGCGAATAACCAAAAATTGTAACGGACAAAAAATTGTAATTGACAAAAAATTGTAATAAGCCAAAAATTGTTTTGGAAAAAAGTTGTAACAAGCAGAAAACTGTGATTAGCCAAAAAATGTAATGAGCACCAAACTGTAATTGGTAAAAAATTGTGAATAGCCAAAAATTGTAACGGGCAAAAAATTGTAATTGACAAAAAATTGTAATAAGCCAAAAATTGTTTTGGAAAAAAGTTGTAACAAGCAGAAAACTGTGATTAGCCAAAAAATGTAATGAGCACCAAACTGTAATTGGTAAAAAATTGTGAATAGCCAAAAATTGTAACGGTCAAAAAATTGTAATTGACAAAAAATTGTAATAAGCCAAAAATTGTTTTGGGAAAAAAATTCTAATAGGCAGAAAACTGTGATTAGCCAAAAAATGCAGAGAGCAACAAATTGTAATTGGTAAAAAATTGTGAATAGCCAAAAATTGTAACGGGCAGAAACTTGTAATTGACAAAAAATTGTAATAAGCCTAAAATAGTTATGGGCAAAAATTGTGATTGACTAAAAATTGCGAATAGCCAAAAATTGTAATTAAAAAAAATTGTAATAAGCCAAAAATTGTTTTGGGCAAAAAATTGTAATTGACAAAAAAATGTAATAACCCAAAATTTATTATGGGCAAAAATTGTATTTTGCAAAAAAATTGTAATAAAAAATTTTGTACTGGGCAAAAAATTGTAATAGAAAAAACTGTACAGCGTCAAAAATTATTATGGGCATAAAGTTATTATCGGCAAAAAAATTGTGATTGGCAAAAAATTGTGAAAAGTAAAAATTGTAAGGAGCAAAAACTTGTAATGGACAAAAAAATACAATCGGCAAAAAACTGTAATCAGCAAAAAATTGTATTAAGCCAAAATTTATTATCTGCAAAAAATTGTTATGTTGAAAAATTGTAATAGAAAATATTGTACTTCGCAAAAAATTTTTATGGGCAAAAAATTGTAATAGAAAAAAATTGTACTTGTTCAAAAATTGTTATGGATATAAACTTGTTATTGGCAAAAAATTGTGATTGGCAAAAAATTGTAATAAGCCAAAAATTGTTTTAGGAAAAAAATTATAATGGGCAGAAAACTGTAATTGGTAAAAAATTGCGAATAACCAAAAATTGTAACGGTCAAAAAATTGTAATTGACAAAAAATTGTAATAAGCCAAAAATTGTTTTGGGAAAAAAATTCTAATAGGCAGAAAACTGTGATTAGCCAAAAAATGAAGAGAGCAACAAATTGTAATTGGTAAAAAATTGCGAATAACCAAAAATTGTAACGGTCAAAAAATTGTAATTGACAAAAAATTGTAATAAGCCAAAAATTGTTTTGGGAAAAAAATTCTAATAGGCAGAAAACTGTGATTAGCCAAAAAATGAAGAGAGCAACAAATTGTAATTGGTAAAAAATTGTGAATAGCCAAAAATTGTAACGGGCAGAAAATTGTAATTTACAAAAAATTGTAATAAGCCTAAAATAGTTATGGGCAAAAATTGTGATTGACTAAAAATTGCGAATAGCCAAAAATTGTAATTAAAAAAAATTGTAATAAGCCAAAAATTGTTTTGGGCAAAAAATTGTAATTGGCAAAAAAATGTAATAACCCAAAATTTATTATGGGCAAAAATTGTTTTTTGCAAAAAAATTGTAATAAAAAATTGTACAGCGTCAAAAATTATTATGGGCATAAAGTTATTATTGGCAAAAAATTGTGATTGGCAAAAAATTGTGAAAAGTAAAAATCGTAAGGAGCAAAAAATTGTAATGGACAAAAAAATACAATTGGCAAAAAACTGTAAACGGCAAAAAATTGTATTAAGCCAAAATTTATTATCGGCAAAAAATTGTTATGTTGAAAAATTGTAATAGAAAATATTGTACTTCGCAAAAAAATTTTTATGGGCAAAAAATTGTAATAGAAAAAAATTGTACTGGTTCAAAAATTGTTATGGATATAAAGTTGTTATTGGCAAAAAAATTGTGATTGGCTAAAAATTGTGAAAAGTCAAAAATTGTAATTGGGCAAAAAATTGTAATTGGGAAAAAATTATAATTGGCTAAAAACTGTAATCGGCAAAAAATTGTATTAAGCCAAAATTTATTATCTGCAAAAAATTGTTATGTTGAAAAATTGTAATAGAAAATATTGTACTTCGTAAAAAGTTTTTATGGGCAAAAAATTGTAATAGAAAAAAATTGTACCGGATCAAAAATTGTTATGGATATAAACTTGTTATTGGCAAAAAATTGTTATTGGCTAAAAATTGTGAATAGCCAAAAATTGTAATGGGCAAAAAATAGTAACTAAAAGTGTTAATTAAGTAGTAATGAGTAAAAAAAATGTAATTATAAAAAAATAGTAATGCACAAAAAATTTTATGAACAAAAAATTGTAATGCACAAAAAATTGTAATGCAAAAAAAAATTGTAATTGAAAAAAAATTGTAATTGACAAAAAATTGTAATTTTTAAAAAATTGTGATTGGAAAAAATTGTAATTAGCATAACTGGAAAAAAAATTGTAATGGGCAAAAAATTGTAATTATTAAAAAATTATAAATGGCAAAAAATTATATTGGGCAAAAAATTGTAATCAGCCAAAATAGTTATGGGCAAAAATTGGGATTGGCTAAAAATTGTAAATAGCCAAAAATTGTAATGGGCAAAAAAATGTAATTGGGAAAAAATCTGATTTTCCAAAAATTGTAATGAGCAAAAATTGTAATAGAAAGAAATCGTACTGGGTAAAAAATTGTAATAGGCATAAAAACGTTATTGGCAAAAAATTGTGATTGGCTAAAAATTGTGATTGGCTAAAAATTGTGAATAGCCAAAAATTGTAATGGGCAGAAAATTTTAATTGGGAAAAATTGTAATTGGCAAAAAATTGGCAATGGCAAAAAATTGTAATGGGCAAAAAGTTGTAAAGAGCTAAAAATTGTATTGGAAAAAAATTGTAATGGATAAAAATGGGAAAAAATTGAAATTGGAAAAAAATTGTGTAATGGGCAAAAACTTGTTATAGGCAAGAATTGCAATTGGAAAAAATTATACTGTTCAAAAAATTGTAAGTGGCAAAAAATTGTAATTGGCAAAAACATTTTTATGGAAAAAAATTGTAATGGACAAAAAATTGTGTAATTTGCAAAAAATTGTAATAGGCAAAAAATTGTAATTGACAAAAAATTGTAATGGGAAAAATACTGTTACAAGCAAAAAATTGTGATGGACAAAAACTTGAGGTAGGAAAAATTGTACTACGCAAAAAATTGAAATGAGCAAAAAAATGTAATTGTCAAAAAATTGTAATGGACAACAAATTGTATAATGGGAAAAAAATTGTTATAGGCAAAAATTTTACTTGGAAAAAAATTGTACAAGGCAAAAAATTGTAATGGACAACAAATTGTAATTGCCAAAAAATTGTAATTGGTAAAAAAATTGTAATGGACAAAAAATTGTGTAATGGGCAAAAAATTTTTATAGGCAAAAATCCTAGTTGGAAAAAAATGTACTGGACAAAAATTTTAATGGGCAAAAAATTGTAATTGGCAAAAAATTGTAAAGGAACAAAAATTGTAATTGGCAAAAAATGTAAAGGACAAAAAATTGTCTGAAGGGAAAAAATTGTAATATACAAAAATTTTAATTATTAAAAATTGTAATTGGCAAAAAATTATAATTGGAAAAAATTGTACTGGGCAAAAAATTGTAAATGGCAAAAAAATGTAATTGGGAAAAATTGTAATTGGCAGAAAATTGTAATTGCCAAAAAATTGTAATTAGCAAAAAATTGTAATTGGCAAAAAATTGTAAAGGAACAAAAATTGTAATTGGCAAAAAATGTAAAGGACAAAAAATTGTCTGAAGGGAAAAAATTGTAATATACAAAAATTTTAATTATTAAAAATTGTAATTGGCAAAAAATTATAATTGGAAAAAATTGTACTGGGCAAAAAATTGTAAATGGCAAAAAAATGTAATTGGGAAAAATTGTAATTGGCAGAAAATTGTAATTGCCAAAAAATTGTAATTAGCAAAAAATTGTAATTGGCAAAAAATTGTAAAGGAACAAAAATTGTAATTGGCAAAAAATGTAAAGGACAAAAAATTGTCTGAAGGGAAAAAATTGTAATATACAAAAATTTTAATTATTAAAAATTGTAATTGGCAAAAAATTATAATTGGAAAAAATTGTACTGGGCAAAAAATTGTAAATGGCAAAAAAATGTAATTGGGAAAAATTGTAATTGGCAGAAAATTGTAATTGCCAAAAAATTGTAATTAGCAAAAAATTGTAATTGGCAAAAAATTGTAAAGGAACAAAAATTGTAATTGGCAAAAAATGTAAAGGACAAAAAATTGTCTGAAGGGAAAAAATTGTAATATACAAAAATTTTAATTATTAAAAATTGTAATTGGCAAAAAATTATAATTGGAAAAAATTGTACTGGGCAAAAAATTGTAAATGGCAAAAAAATGTAATTGGGAAAAATTGTAATTGGCAGAAAATTGTAATTGCCAAAAAATTGTAATTAGCAAAAAATTGTAATTGGCAAAAAATTGTAAAGGAACAAAAATTGTAATTGGCAAAAAATGTAAAGGACAAAAAATTGTCTGAAGGGAAAAAATTGTAATATACAAAAATTTTAATTATTAAAAATTGTAATTGGCAAAAAATTATAATTGGAAAAAATTGTACTGGGCAAAAAATTGTAAATGGCAAAAAAATGTAATTGGGAAAAATTGTAATTGGCAGAAAATTGTAATTGCCAAAAAATTGTAATTAGCAAAAAATTGTAATTGGCAAAAAATTGTAATGGTCAAAAAATTGTAATGGGAAAAATACTGATATAAGCAAAAAATTGTTATGAACATAATATTGTAGTAGGAAAAAATTGAAATGGGCAAAAAATTGTAATTGGCAAAAAATGTAAAGGACAAAAAATTGTCTAAAGGGGAAAAAATTGTAATAGGGAAAAATTGTAATTGTCAAAAATTGTAATTGGCAAAAAATTATAATCGGAAAAAATTGTACTGGGCAAAAAATTGTAAATGGCAAAAAATGTAATTGGGAAAAATTGTAAATGGCAAAAATTGTAATTGGAAAAAATTGTGATGGGCAAAAAAATGTAATTGGGAAAAATTGTAATTGGCAGAAATTGTTTTCCTTTTGACCTGTTTTTCCTAATATTACTTTATTTTCCCCCATTTGTTTCTATTTTCCCTACTTCTCCTCATTTTTATTTGTCTTTCCCTATTTTGTAATATTTTACTTCATTTTCCCTTTTTTCCTCATTTCTCACTATTTTCTCTGTTTTTCCCAATTTTTCCTATTTTCCTAATTTTTCCCTATTTTTCCTTATATTTCCTGTTTTATTTTATTTTTTCCCATTTGTTCCTATTTTTTCCATTTTTTCTCATTTTTTCTATTTTTTCCTGTTTTGTCCTTATTTTCCGCTAATTTTTCCTTATTTTCTCTATTTTTCCCATTTTTTAAATTTTTTTTTCTCATAGATGTTCCAATTTTTCTCAATTTTTACCCACTTTTTTCTATTTTTCAGATTTTTCTATTTTTTCCTATTTTCTTTCCCCAATTTCCTTTTTTTTTCCTGTTTTTGTATATTTTCTTTATTATTTTCTATTTGTCCTTATTTTACTTTATTTTTCTATTTCAATTTATTTTTCCCTATTTTTCTTTTTTTTCTTCCTATTTTTCCCAATATCCCTTTTTTCCTGTTTTTATTTATTTTTTTCATTATTTTCTGTTTGTCAATATTTTGCTTTTTTTTAGTTATTGCACTTTGTTTTTCCAAAATTTTTCCCCATTTTTCCTTATTTTCACTACTTTTCCCTACTTTTCTCATATTTTATTCCATTTTTCCGATTTTTCTAATTTTTCCTCATTTTTTGTTTATATTTAATGTTAAATTTTTTTTTTTTTTTTTTTTTTTTTTTTTTTTTTTTTTTTTTTTTCCCCAACTTTTGCCTATTTTTCTATTTTTCAGATTTTTATATTTTTTCCTATTTTTTCCCTCCATTTCCTTTTTTCCGCTGTTTTTATTTATTTTTCGTTATTATTTTATATTTATCCCTATTTGACTTTATTTATCCCATTTCACTTTATTTTTCTTATTTTTTTCTTTTTTTTCCTATTTTCCCCAAAAATTCCTTTTTTTCCCTGTTTTTATTTATTTTTCTTTATTTCTCACTATTAATTTATATTTGTCAATATTTGGCTTTATTATCCCTATTTCATTTTATTTTTCCCTATTTTCGCAAATTCTTTTATATTTTTGAGATTTTTCCATTTTTCCCATTTTTTCCTTATTTTCCCTACTTTATCATTTTTTCCCTATTTTTCACAAATTCCTTGACATATTTTTTAATATTTTTCAGATTTTTCTATTTTTACAATTTTTCCCTATTTTTCCACATTTCTCCATATTTTTCCCTATTTTTCCCTATTATTCCCTATTTTTCCCTATTATTCCCAATTTTTCCCTATTTTTTCCTTATATTTCCTGTTTTCTTTTATTTTTTCCCATTTTTCAATATTTTCTCTATTTCTTCTCATTTTTTCTATTTTTTCCCATTTTGTCCATATTTTTCGCCAATTTTTCCCTATTTCTTTCTATTTTTCTCAATTTTGTCCTATTTTTCCCAATTTTTAATTTTTTTTTTCTCATAGATGTTCCAATTTTTCTCAACTTTTACCCATTTTTTTCGATTTTTCAGATTTTTCTATTTTTTCCTATTTTCTTTCCCCAATTTCCTTTTTTTTCCTGTTCTTGTATATTTTTCTTTATTATTTTCTATTTATCCTTATTTTACTTTATTTTTCCTATTTCACTTTATTTTTCCCTATTTTTCTTTTTTTTCTTCCTATTTTTCCCAATATCTTTTTTTTCCTGTTTTTATTTATTTTTTTCCATTATTTTCTATTTGTCAATATTTTGCTTTATTTTAGATATTGCAGTTTATTTTTCCAAAATTTTTCCCTATTTTTTCTTATTTTCCCTACTTTTCTCATTTTTTTCCTATTTTATTCCATTTTTCCTATTTTTCTAATTTTTCCCCATTTTTTGTTTATATTTAATTTTTAATTAGTTTTTTCCTCTTTCTTTTTATTTTCTCATATTTTTTCCAATTTTTCCCAACTTTTGCCTATTTTTCTATTTTTCTATTTTTTCCTATTTTTTCCCTCAATTTCCTTTTTTTAGCTGTTTTTATTTATTTTTCGTTATTATTTTATATTTATCCCTATTTGACTTTATTTTTCCCATTTCACTTTATTTTTCTTATTTTTTTCTTTTTTTTCCTATTTTCCCCAAAAATTCCTTTTTTTCCCTGTTTTTATTTATTTTTCTTTATTTCTCACTATTAATTTATATTTGTCAATATTTGGCTTTATTATCCCTATTTCATTTTATTTTTCCCTATTTTCGCAAATTCTTTTATATTTTTGAGATTTTTCCATTTTTCATATTTTTTCCTTATTTTCCCTACTTTATCATTTTTTCCCTATTTTTCACAAATTCCTTGACATATTTTTTAATATTTTTCAGATTTTTCTATTTTTCCAATTTTTCCCTATTTTTCCACATTTCTCCATATTTTTCCCTGTTTTTCCCTATTATTCCCTATTTTTCCCTATTTTTCCCAATTTTTCTCTGTTTTTCCCTTTTTTCTCTATTTTTCCCTATTTTTTCCCTATATTACTTTATTTCTTCCTATTTTTCACTACTTTTCCTTATTTTCCCTACTATTATCATATTTTCCCTATTTTTTCCCAATTTTCACAAAAAAAATGCGCAAGTTGGCTATTATTCCGCCACCAAATTATGTATTCAACCCTGTATAGCGAAAGAGTAGTTTTATTTATTTTATACTTTTCCATTCATTAACCGAACAATACTTTTTCTTAACGAAAAGAAAATCCAAGAAAAACAAACGCCACTCACAAATGAACACACTCACCGAAAAATATAAATCGAGAATCTGCCAGATTTGTTTAGGATCATCCTCGAGCGTTTCGGCGCACACAAAAACAAGAATAATGACCGGTTGTGTTGTCCTTTTACGCCGCAATTCCGTTCATCACCGACTCGAAATAAAAGAAATCGTCGTGACACTTTTCCGTGACAAAAACAAAAAAACAAAAAAAAAAAGAGATCCTGCCTGCAAAAGAAATTGCGGCCGATTTGAGGAAATATCATTTTGCGGTGCTTAGGAAGTGAAAAGTCCTTTTCTTTGACTCGAGGAAAAGGATCATGTTATATGGATGGTTTATTTGTCGATTTCTTATATTGGACGACATATAAAGAAAATTGTGTTTTTTTAAAAAAAAAATTTAGGTTAGATAAATTTCAGATACATATAGTAAATTTTTATAAAAATTACTATTATTATATTTAATATAAAAAATAATAAATAAACATTAAGAGATATAATTTGCCACTCTGACCGATTACAATCATGACCTTCATTAAAATATATCCTCATATTATTATGTTAAATTCCAATCGCATAAATAATTCTATTTAAAATTGCTATTAATATTACGAAACTGCTTGAAAAATTTTTCTCAGTGTAATATATTTTTCTCGCTGCGGCATATTTTTTCCGCTGTGAAAATTATAAGAATTAATTATAATTAAACTAAAGTTTTAAATAAAAGTATTAAATAGCTACAATAACGACATGTGTGAGTAAAAGATGTTTTTCTCGCTGCGGCATAGTTTTTTCGCTGTAGCCATTATAAGACTGAATTATTTTCGAACGAAAGTATTAAATATAAATATTGTTTATCTACATTAAAAAAATGTATAAAAGGTATTTTTCCCAGTGTCGGATATTTTTCTCGCTGCGACATATTTTTTCCGTTGTAAATATAATAAACTTGAATTATCTTTGAACTGAAGTTTTAAATATAAACATTATTTATTTAGCTACATTAACGAAATGTATGAGTAAAAGGTATTTTTTCTCGCTGCGGCATATTTTTTTCGCTGTGAGGATTATATGCGTGAATTATTTTCGAATTAAAGTTTTAATAGAAATATTATTTAACTACGTTACCGAAATGTATGGGTAAAAGATATTTTTCACAGTGTGAGATTTTTTTCTCGCTGCGACATATTTTTTCCGCTGTAAATATTATAAGCTTAAATTATCTTTGAACTGAAGTTTTAATTATAAATATTCTTCATCTACATTAAAGAAATGTATAAAAGGTATTTTTCTCAGTGTCGGATATTTTTCTCGCTGCGACAATTTTCTCCGCTGTAAATATTAAAAGCTTGTATGATCTTTGAACTCAAGTTTTAAATATAAATATTCTTTATCTACATTAGAGAAATGTATAAAAGGTATTTTTCTCAGTGTTGGATATTTTTCTCGCTGTGACATATTTTTTCCGCTGTGAAAATTTTAAGCATAAATTATCATTGAACTGAAGTTTTAAATATAAATATTATTTAGCTACATTAACGAAATGTATGAGTGAAAGATGTTTTTCTCGCTGTATCATAGTTTTTCCGCTGTTTCAATTATTTTCGAACTAAAGTTTTAAATATAAATAATCTTAAATTACTATTACAAAATGTATGAGTAAAATATATTTTTCTCAGATATTTTTCTCGCTGCGACATATTTTTTCCGCTGTGAAAATTATAAGCATGAATTATCATTGAACTGAAGTTTTAAATATAAATATTATTTAGCTACATTTTCGAAATGTATGAGTAAACGATGTTTTTATCGCTGCGGCATACTTTTTCCGCTGTAAGTATTAACCATGAATTATTTTCGAACTAAAGTTTTACTACAAATATTCTTTAACTACATTAACTAAATTTATGAGGAAAATATATTTTTCTCAGTGTGGGATATTTTTCTCGCTGCGACTTATTTTTCCCGCTGCGAAAATTATAAGCATGATTTATTATTGAACTGAAGTTTTAAATATAAATATTATTTAGCTACATTAACGCAATGTATCAGTAAACGACGTTTTTCTCGCTGCTGCATAGTTTTTCCGCTGTGAATATTAAATTCATAAATTCTTTCAGAACTAAACTTTTAAACTAAAAATATTCTTTAGCTGCATTAACGAAATGTATGAGTAAAATATATTTTCTCCAGTGTGGGATATTTTTATCGCTGCGACATATTTTTCCCGCTGTGAAAATTATAAGAATAAATTATCATTGAACTAAAGTTTTAAATAAAAGTATTACTTAGCTACAATAACGACATGTGTGAGTAAAAGATTTTTTTCTCGCTGCGGCATAGTTTTTCCGCTGTGAGTGTTATAAACGTGAGTGTTATAAACGTGAATTATTTTCGAAATAATGTTTTAATATAATTATTCCTCAAGTACATTAATGACATGCATGAGAAAAATATATTTTTCTCAGGTTGAGATATTTTTATCGCTGCGACATATTTTTTCCGCTGTAAAAATTATAAGCATGAAATATCATTGAACTGAAGTTTTAAATATAAATATTATTTAGCTACATTAACGAAATGTATGAGTAAACGAATTTTTCTCGCTGCGGTATAGTTTTTTCGCTGTGACGATTATATGCGTGAATTATTTTTGAATTAAAGTTTTAATAGAAATATTATTTAACTACATTAACGAAATGTATGAATAAAATATATTTTTCTCAGTGTGAGATATTTTTCTAGCTGCGACATATTTTTTACGCTGTAAATATAATAAGCTTCAATTATCTTTGAACTGAAGTTTCAAATATAAATATTAAAGAAATGTATTAAAGGGATTTTTTTCAGTAAGGGATATTTTTCTCGCTGCTACATATTTTTTCCGCTGTAAATATTTTATTATCATTGAACTGAATTTTTTGTTTAACCACATTAACGAAATGTATGACTAAACGATCTTTTTCTCGCTGCGGTATAGTTTTTCCGCTGTGAGTATTATAAGCGCCAATTATTTTCGAACTAAAGATTTAAATATAAATATTCTTTAATTACATTAACGAACTATATGAGAAAAATATATTTTTCTCAGTGTGGGTTATTTTTCTCGCTGCTGGGTATTTATTCCGCTGTAAATATTAAAAGCGTGAATAATCTATGAACTGAAATTTTAAATACAAATATTCTATCGCTATATTAACGAAATATATTAGTAAAATACATTTTTCTCAGTGTGGGATACTTATCTCGCTGCTGGGTATTTATTCCGCTGTAAATATTAAAAGCGTGAATAATATTTTTTCCAACGTAAATATTGTAAACTGGAATTATCATTGAACTGAATTTTTAATTTTGAATATTATTTAGCTACATTAACGAAATGTATGAGATGTTTTCCTCGCTGTAGAATAGTTTTTCCGCTGTGTCAATTATTTTAGAACTCAAGTTTTAAATATAAATATAAATAATCTTAAATTACTATTAGGAAATGTATGAGTAAAATATATTTTTATCAGTGTGAGATATTTTTATCGCTGCGACAAATTTTTTCCGCTGTAAAAATTATAAGCACGAATTATCATTGAACTGAAGTTTTAAATATAAATATTATTTAACTAAATTAACGAAATGTATGAGTAAGAGATGTTTTTCTCAGTGTGAGATATTTTTCTCGCTGCGGCATATTTTTTCCGCTATAAATATTATAAACTTGAATTATCATTGAACTGAAGTTTTAAATATAAGAAATATTTAGCAACATTAACGAAATGTCTAAATAAAAAAAGAATTTCTCGCTGCGGCATAATTTTTCCGCTGTTTTATAACCATGAATTATTTTCGAACTAAACTTTTAATATAAATATTTTTTAACTACATTAAGGAAATATATGAGAAAAATATATTTTTCTCAGTGTGGGATATTTTTCTCGCTGCGACATATTTTTTTCTCTGTAAAAATTATAAACAAATTATCATTAAAGAAATGTGTAAAAGGTATTTTTCTCAGTGTCGGATATCTTTTTCGCTGAGACATATTTTTTCCGCTGTAAATATAAGCTTGAATTATCTTTGAAACGAAGTTTTAAATATAAATATTATTTAGCTACGTTAACGAAATTTATGTGTAAACAACGTTTTTCTCGCTGCGACATACTTTTTCCGCTGTGAGTGTTATAAGCATGAATTATTTTCGAATTAATGTATTAATATAATTATTCCTTAAGTACATTTATAAAATGCATGAGAAAAATATATTTTTCTCAGTGTGGGATATTTTTCTCGCTGCGACATATTTTTCCCGCTGTGAAAATTAAAAGCATAAATTATCATTGAACTGAAGTTTTAAATATAAATATTATTGAGCTACATTAACGAAATGTATGAGTGAAAGATGTTTTTCTCGCTGTAGCATAGTTTTTCCGCTGTGCAAATTATTTTTCGTACTAAAGTTTTAAATATAAATAATCTTAAATTACTATTACAAAATATATGAGTAAAATATATTTTTCTCAGTGTGAGATATTTTTCTCGCTACGACATATTTTTCCCGCTGTGAAAATTATAAGCATGATTTATTATTGAACTGAAGTTTTAAATATAAATATTATTTTGCTACATTAACGAAATGTATCAGTAAACGACGTTTTTCTCGCTGCTGCATAGTTTTTCCGCTGTGAGTATTAAAACCATGAATTATTTTCGAACTAATATTTTAATACAAATATTCTTTAACTACATTAACTAAATTTATGAGGAAAATATATTTTTCTCAGTGTGGGATATTTTTCTCGCTGCGACATATTTTTCCCGCTGCGAAAATTATAAGCATAAATTATCATTGAACTGAAGTTTTAAATATAAATATTATTTAGCTACATTAACGAAATGTATCAGTAAACGATGTTTTTCTCGCTGCGGTATAGTTTTTTCGCTGTGACGATTATATGCGTAAATTATTTTCGAATTAAAGTTTTAATAGAAACATTATTTAACTACATTAACGAATGTATAAGAGATATTTTTGTCAGTGTGGGATATTTTTCTCGCTGCAGCATATTTTTTCCGCTGTAAATAGTATAAGCTTCAATTATCGTCGAACTGAAGTTTTAAATATAAATATTCTTTATCTACATTAAAGAAAGGTATAAAAGGTATTTTTCCCAGTGTCGGAAATTTTTCTCGCTGCAACATATTTTTTCCGCTTTAAATATAATAAACTTGAATTATCATGGAACTTAAATTTTGAATATAAATATTATTAAGCTACATCATCGAAATGTATCAGTAAACGATGTTTTTTCCGCTGCTGCATAGTTTTTCCGCTGTGAATTTTAAAACCATGAATCATTTTCGAACTAAGCTTTTAATATAAATATTCTTTAACTACATTAAGGAAATATATGAGAAAAATATATTTTTCTCAGTATATTTTTTTCGCTGCGACATATTTTTCCCGCTGTGAAAATTATAAGCATAAATTATCATTGAACTGAAGTTTCAAATATAAATACTATTTAGCTACATTTTCAAAATGTATTAGTAAATGTTTTCCTCGCTGCGGCATAGTTTTTCCGCTGTGAGTGTTATAAGCCTGAATTATTTTCGAACAAATGTTTTAATATTAATATTATTTAACTACATTAACGAAATATATAAGTAAAATATATTTTTCTCAGTGTAGAATGTTTATCTCGCTGCTGAATATTTATTCCGCTGTACATATTAAAAGCGTGAATATTCTTTGAACTGAAATTTAAAATATAATTATTCTCTCGCTGTATTAACGAAATATATAAGTAAAAGATATTTTTGTCAGTGTCAGATATTTTTCTCGCTGCGACATATTTTTTCCGCTGTGAATATTAAATGCGTGAATAATATTTAAACTATTTATTTCAAACAAGTTTTTATGCGCAATGATTGTAGTTTGCGCGAAAAATTTCTATTATTGTTGCGCAATAATGGTGATTTTGCGCTTTATCTATTTGGTTTTGTATAAACCAATATTTTGCGCAAGAGGTTTTGCAGTTGCGCAACATCTAATACAATAATTGTCGTTCTGAACAAAATTTTGATATATTTTCAGTTGCGCAACAAATTCTCATTTTGCGCAAAATTCAGATATTTTTGCGAATTTGTTTATTTACATTTTCTTATATTAGCACAAAATTTTTATAGAAAAATTCTTGTTTTGCGCAAGAATTATTTTTGCAAATTTTGACTATTACACATTTATGCTTTTTTTATGTCTATTTATAAATTTTTATAATTGCGCAAAATTTTGATAGAAAAATTCTTGATTTGCGCAGGAAATATTTTTTGCAATTGTTTTGCGCAATGATTCTTGTTTGCGCAAATTGTTACTTTTGCACATTTATGCTTTTTTTATCTTTTTACAATTATTCTTTGCAATTGTTTTGCGCAATGATTATTGTTTGCGCAAATTGTTACTTTTACGCATTTATGCTTTTTTTTATCTTTTTACAATTATTCTTTGCAATTGTTTTGCGCAATGATTCTTGTTTGCGCAAATTGTTACTTTTACGCATTTATGCTTTTTTTTATCTTTTTACAATTATTCTTTGCAATTGTTTTGCGCAATGATTCTTGTTTGCGCAAATTGTTACTTTTGCACATTTATGCTTTTTTTATCTTTTTACAATTATTCTTTGCAATTGTTTTGCGCAATGATTCTTGTTTGCGCAAATTGTTACTTTTGCACATTTATGCTTTTTTTATCTTTTTACAATTATTCTTTGCAATTGTTTTGCGCAATGATTCTTGTTTGCGCAAATTGTTACTTTTACGCATTTATGCTTTTTTTTATCTTTTTACAATTATTCTTTGCAATTGTTTTGCGCAATGATTCTTGTTTGCGCAAATTGTTACTTTTACGCATTTATGCTTTTTTTATCTTTTTACAATTATTCTTTGCAATTGTTTTGCGCAATGATTCTTGTTTGCGCAAATTGTTACTTTTACGCATTTATGCTTTTTTTTATCTTTTTACAATTATTCTTTGCAATTGTTTTGCGCAATGATTCTTGTTTGCGCAAATTGTTACTTTTGCACATTTATGCTTTTTTTATCTTTTTACAATTATTCTTTGCAATTGTTTTGCGCAATGATTCTTGTTTGCGCAAATTGTTACTTTTACGCATTTATGCTTTTTTTTATCTTTTTACAATTATTCTTTGCAATTGTTTTGCGCAATGATTATTGTTTGCGCAAATTGTTACTTTTACGCATTTATGCTTTTTTTTATCTTTTTACAATTATTCTTTGCAATTGTTTTGCGCAATGATTCTTGTTTGCGCAAATTGTTACTTTTACGCATTTATGCTTTTTTTTATCTTTTTACAATTATTCTTTGCAATTGTTTTGCGCAATGATTCTTGTTTGCGCAAATTGTTACTTTTGCACATTTATGCTTTTTTTATCTTTTTACAATTATTCTTTGCAATTGTTTTGCGCAATGATTCTTGTTTGCGCAAATTGTTACTTTTGCACATTTATGCTTTTTTTATCTTTTTACAATTATTCTTTGCAATTGTTTTGCGCAATGATTCTTGTTTGCGCAAATTGTTACTTTTGCACATTTATGCTTTTTTTATCTTTTTACAATTATTCTTTGCAATTGTTTTGCGCAATGATTCTTGTTTGCGCAAATTGTTACTTTTACGCATTTATGCTTTTTTTATCTTTTTACAATTATTCTTTGCAATTGTTTTGCGCAATGATTCTTGTTTGCGCAAATTGTTACTTTTACGCATTTATGCTTTTTTTTATCTTTTTACAATTATTCTTTGCAATTGTTTTGCGCAATGATTATTGTTTGCGCAAATTGTTACTTTTACGCATTTATGCTTTTTTTATCTTTTTACAATTATTCTTTGCAATTGTTTTGCGCAATGATTCTTGTTTGCGCAAATTGTTACTTTTACGCATTTATGCTTTTTTTATCTTTTTACAATTATTCTTTGCAATTGTTTTGCGCAATGATTCTTGTTTGCGCAAATTGTTACTTTTACGCATTTATGCTTTTTTTTATCTTTTTACAATTATTCTTTGCAATTGTTTTGCGCAATGATTATTGTTTGCGCAAATTGTTACTTTTACGCATTTATGCTTTTTTTATCTTTTTACAATTATTCTTTGCAATTGTTTTGCGCAATGATTCTTGTTTGCGCAAATTGTTACTTTTACGCATTTATGCTTTTTTTATCTTTTTACAATTATTCTTTGCAATTGTTTTGCGCAATGATTCTTGTTTGCGCAAATTGTTACTTTTACGCATTTATGCTTTTTTTATCTTTTTACAATTATTCTTTGCAATTGTTTTGCGCAATGATTCTTGTTTGCGCAAATTGTTACTTTTACGCATTTATGCTTTTTTTTATCTTTTTACAATTATTCTTTGCAATTGTTTTGCGCAATGATTCTTGTTTGCGCAAATTGTTACTTTTACGCATTTATGCTTTTTTTATCTTTTTACAATTATTCTTTGCAATTGTTTTGCGCAATGATTCTTGTTTGCGCAAATTGTTACTTTTACGCATTTATGCTTTTTTTTATCTTTTTACAATTATTCTTTGCAATTGTTTTGCGCAATGATTCTTGTTTGCGCAAATTGTTACTTTTACGCATTTATGCTTTTTTTTATCTTTTTACAATTATTCTTTGCAATTGTTTTGCGCAATGATTCTTGTTTGCGCAAATTGTTACTTTTGCACATTTATGCTTTTTTTATCTTTTTACAATTATTCTTTGCAATTGTTTTGCGCAATGATTCTTGTTTGCGCAAATTGTTACTTTTACGCATTTATGCTTTTTCTTATCTTTTTACAATTATTCTTTGCAATTGTTTTGCGCAATGATTCTTGTTTGCGCAAATTTTTACTTTTGCGCATTTATGCTTTTTTTTATCTTTTTACAATTATTCTTTGCAATTGTTTTGCGCAATGATTCTTGTTTGCGCAAATTTTTACTTTTGCGCATTTATGCTTTTTTTTATCTTTTTACAATTATTCTTTGCAATTGTTTTGCGCAATGATTCTTGTTTGCGCAAATTTTTACTTTTGCGCATTTATGCTTTTTTTTATCTTTTTACAATTATTCTTTGCAATTGTTTTGCGCAATGATTCTTGTTTGCGCAAATTGTTACTTTTACGCATTTATGCTTTTTTTTATCTTTTTACAATTATTCTTTGCAATTGTTTTGCGCATTGATTCTTGTTTGCGCAAATTGTTACTTTTACGCATTTATGCTTTTTCTTATCTTTTTACAATTATTCTTTGCAATTGTTTTGCGCAATGATTCTTGTTTGCGCAAATTTTTACTTTTGCGCATTTATGCTTTTTTTTATCTTTTTACAATTATTCTTTGCAATTGTTTTGCGCAATGATTCTTGTTTGCGCAAATTTTTACTTTTGCGCATTTATGCTTTTTTTTATCTTTTTACAATTATTCTTTGCAATTGTTTTGCGCAAGGATTTTTATTTTGCGCAAATTTTAATTTTTGCGCATTTATGCTTTTTTTATCTATTTATTTATATTTTTTTATATTTGCCCAAAATTATGATAGAAAAGTTCTTGTTTTGCACAAGAATTATTTTTTGCAATAATTTTGCGCAAGGAGTCTTAATTGCGCAAATTTTTAACTTTTGCGCATTTATGCTTTTTTTATCCATTTTTTTTTTAATTTTTATATTGGCCCAAAATTACTATAGAAAAATTCTTATTTTGCGCAAAAATTATTCTTGCCATTGTTTTGCGCAAACTTTTTTATTTGCACAAATTTGATCTTTTGGGCATTTGTTTTTTTTATCTGTTTACAATTTTTTACATTTGCGCAAAAGTTTGAAAGAAAAATTTTTGTTTTGCGCAAGAATTATTTTTTGCAATTGTTTTGCGCAATTACTCTTATTTGCGCACAATTTGATCTTTTGTTCATTTACGCTTTTTTCATGTTTATTTAAAAAAAAATATATTTGCTTAAAATTCTTACAGAAAAATTCTTGTTTTGCGCAAGAATCATTCTTTGCATTTGTTTTGAGCAAGGATTCATTGCGCAAATTTTAACTTTTGCGCATTTAGGATTTTTTAATCTGTTCATTTACAATTTTTTTTATATTTGCGCGAAATTTTGACAGCAAAATTTTTGTTTTGCGCAAGAATCTTTGCAATTGTTTTGCGCAAGGATTCTTATTTGCGCAAATTCTTACTTTTGCGCATTTAGGATTTTTTATCTGTTTATTTAAATTTTTTTATATTTGCGCAAAATTTTTATAGAAACATTCTTGTTTTGACCAAAAAATATTCTTTGCAAATATTTTGCGCAAGGATTTTTATTTGCGCAAATTTGTTCTTTTGGGCATTTATGCTTTTTTATCTGTTGGTTTACAATTTTTAATAGTTGCGCAAAATTTTGATAGAAAAATTTTTGTTTTGCGCAAAAAATAATTTTTCGCAATTGTTTTGCGCAAGGATTCTTATTTGCGCAAATTTAATTTTTGTGCATTAATTTTTTTTTATCTGTTTACAATTTTTTATTTGCGCAAAAGTTTGATAAAAAAATATTTGTTTTGCGCAAGAATTATTCTTTGCAATTATTTTGCGCAAGGATTCTTATTTGTGCAAATTTAATTTTTGTGCATTAATTTTTTTTTTATCTGTTTACAATTTATTATTTGAGCAAAAGTTTGTTAAAAAAATATTTGTTTTGCGCAAGAATTATTCTTTGCAATTATTTTGCGCAAGGATTCTTATTTGCGCAACTTTAATTTTTGTGTATTTATTTTTTTTATATATTTACAATTTATTATTTGCTCAAAAGTTTGTTAAAAAAATATTTGTTTTGCGCAAGAATTATTCTTTGCAATTATTTTGCGCAAGGATTCTTATTTGCGCAAATTTAATTTTTGTGCATTAATTTTTTTTTATCTGTTTACAATTTATTATCTGCGCAAAAGTTTGATAAAAAAATATTTGTTTTGCGCAAGAATTATTCTTTGCAATTATTTTGCGCAAGGATTCTTATTTGCGCAAATTTAATTTTTGTGTGTTTATTTTTTTTTTATATTTACAATTTATTATTTGCTCAAAAGTTTGATAAAAAAATATTTGTTTTGCGCAAGAATTATTCTTGCGCAAGGATTCTTATTTGCGCAAATTTAATTTTTGTGCATTAATTTTTTTTATCTGTTTACAATTTATTATTTGCGCAAAAGTTTGATAAAAAAATATTTTTTTTGCGCAAGAATTATTCTTTGCAATTATTTTGCGCAAGGATTCTTATTTGCGCAAATTTAATTTTTGTGTATTTATTTTTTTTATCTGTTTACAATTTATTAATTGCGCAATAAAAAAATATTTGTTTTGCGCAAGAATTACTCTTTGCAATTGTTTTGCGCAAGAATTCTGATTTGCTAAAATTTCAATTTTTGCGCATTTTTGTTTTTTTTATCTATTGATTTATATTTTTTTATATTTGCCCAAAATTACTATAGAAAAATTCTTGTTTTGCGCAAGAATTATTCATGCCATTGTTTTGCGCAAGCTTTCTTATTTGCGCAAATTTGATCTTTTGGGCATTTATGTTTTTTTTTATCTGTTTACAATTTTTTATATTTGCGCGAAATTTTGACAGAAAAATTTTTGTTTTGCGCAAGAATCTTTGCAATTGTTTTGCGCAAGGATTCTTATTTGCGCAAATTCTTACTTTTGCGCATTTAGGATTTTTTATCTGTTTATTTAAATTTTTTTATATTTTCGCAAAATTTTTATAGAAACATTTTTGTTTTGACCAAAAAATATTCTTCGCAAATATTTTGCGCAAGGATTTTTATTTGCGCAAATTTGTTCTTTTGGGCATTTATGCTTTTTTATCTATTGGTTTACAATTTTTAATAGTTGCGCAAAATTTTGATAGAAAAACTTTTGTTTTGCGCAAAAAATAACTTTTTGCAATTGTTTTGCGCAAGGATTGTTATTTGTGCAAATTTTAAGTTCTGCGCATGTATTATTTTTTTACTTGTTTATTTATCTTTTTTTATATTTGCGCAAAATTTTTATAAAAAAATTCTTAATTTGCGCAATTTTTTGATATATTTGTAAATTTTCCTAAATTTTGACGGTTTTTTTTTTCTATTTTGTTATTAAAGATTTTTTTGCGCATTATTTATTATGCGCATTTTTTTTACAGACATACGGTTTTTTTGAATTGCGCAAAATTAGGTTGATATTTTTTACAGGTTTACTAGATTATTTCTCATATAAAAATTTTTACTTACTTATACCGTTACTCCTAATATAATTTTTTTAAACTAAGTGTAGCCTAAACAACACCATACACGTGTTTGTCATTAACTCGCAGCCGCCTCCGTGTAGATTATACGTAATTAACGGGCCACCCCGAACTCTATTAGCAGGATTCTGCCCTCGACACAACTCAGGAGCAATTCGTTCGTGTCTTGCCGCCCCCGGCAAAAAAAACACCGAAACTTACTTCTGTTTTCGACCATATATTACCTGAAAAAAAAAAGGTAGCGATTTTTTCGCAGTTAGTGCGAAAAGGCGCCAAACGAGAAATAATTAAATAGAAAGTGACAGGATATTAATTAGAGCGAAAGAAAAATAGGTGAAAACTTTTTTTTATCCTATTTTAAAATATATAAAACTATTATGCAGCGATAAAATAAATCACATATGCAGCGATAAAAAACAAGTTATAAATATTACATATACAGCTGAAAAAAAGCACGTGTACATAAATGAAAAAATAAATGAGGTAATAAACAGCGTGTCTGCAGCGATAAAAATTACTTGTAAATGCTACATGCAGCGATAATAAAATCACGTTTTAGTCTATAAAAAATTTCAAAACAAGGTCTCAAAAAAAAATCGTTTGCAGCGATAAAATTGCTTGAAAAACTTGTGCAGGATGATAAAAGAAACATTGTGCAGCGATAAACGAGTGCAGCGATAAAATTCCTTAACGTTCATAAAATAGTTCTTTTAAAGAGATACAAAAGTTTCTTGCAATAGTAAAATAGCTCATTTGCAGCGATAAAAATATTTGTTTGCAGAAATAATGCAAACGTGTAGCCAGCGATAAAAATGTTCGTGTACAAGCCAAAATAATTCGTTTACAGCGATAAATTTGCTTCTAGCAGCGATTAAAAAACTTGTGCTGGTTGATAAAAAAAACATTGTGCAGCGATAAACGAGTGCAGCGATAAAATTGTTTAACATTCATAAAATAGTTACAAACATTTTTTGCAACGGTAGAATAGCTAGTTTGCAGCGATAAAATGTCACTTAAATAAACCGCTAAAAAATATTTGTTTGCAGAAATAATACAAATGTTTATGTACAGGTAAAAAAAATCGATTACAGCGATAAATGTTGTACTAAACAATTGAAAAAATTGTGCAGCGATAAACTAGTTCAGCGATAAAATTATTTCAAATTAAATAGTTCTTTTAGAGAGACGCAAAAGTTTTTCGCGCCAGTAAAATAGCGCTCATTTGCAGCGATAAAATGTAGCTTAAGTATACGGTCAAAAAAATCGTTTGCAGCGATAAAATTTCTGGTATTGTAGCGATAGAATTAAACGGGACATAAATAAGCTATTCTACAGCGATAAATATGTACAGCGATAAAATTATATAAAACACTTGCAAGTTCATAAAATGATTCTGTTATAAAAATACACGTTTGCAGCGATAAATAATGTCATATACAGCGATAAAAAATGTATCTAGAATGGTAAAAAAATTCGTTTGAAGCGATAAACAAATTTGTAAGGAACAAACTTGTACGGCGATAAATATGTGTAGCGATAAAATTGTATATAAACACGTGTACAAAAAGCCAAATATACAGTAATAAAATATTTCAAAATACGTACGCAGCGATAAAAATGTTCTTGTTCATATTTTGCAAATATAAAAATCTCTTTTGCAGCGATAAATAATTATATAAAATTGCTTCTAAGCAGCGATTGAAAAATTTGTGCGGGATGATAAAAGAAACATTGTGCAGCGATAAATAAGTACAGCGATAAAACTGTTTCACATTTATAAAATAGATCTTTTAAAGAGATACAAAAATGTGCAGCAGCGATAAAAGGTTCGTGTATAGGTAAAAATATTTCGTTTGCAGCGATAAAATTGCTTCTATGCAGCGATTGAAAAAGTTGCGCGGGACGATAAAAGAAACATTGTGCAGCGATAAAACTGATTCCCATATATAAAATAGATCTTTTAAAGCGATACAAAAATGTGCAGCCAGCGATAACATGTTCTTGTATAGGTAAACATAATTCGTTTGCAGCGATAAAATTGCTTCTATGCAGCGATTGAAAAACTTGTGCGGGATGATAATAGAAACATTGTGCAGCGATAAATAAGTACAGCGATAAAACTGTTTCAAATTTATAAAATAGATCTTTTAAAGAGATACAAAAATGTGCAGCCAGCGATAAAATGTTCTTATATAGGTAAACATAATTCGTTTGCAGCGATAAAATTGCTTCTATGCAGCGATTGAAAAAGTTGTGCGGGATGATAAAAGAAACATTGTGCAGCGATAAATAAGTACAGCGATAAAAATGTTTCAAATTTATAAAATAGATCTTTTTAAAGAGATACAAAAATGTGCAGCCAGCGATAAAATTTTCGGGTATAGGTAAAAATATTTCGTTTGCAGCGATAAAATTGCTTCTATGCAGCGATTGAAAAAGTTGCGCGGGACGATAAAAGAAACATTATGCAGCGATAAATAAGTACAGCGATAAAACTGTTTCAAATTTATAAAATAGATCTTTTAAAGAGATACAAAAATGTGCAGCCAGCGATAAAATGTTCTTATATAGGTAAACATAATTCGTTTGCAGCGATAAAATTGCTTCTATGCAGCGATTGAAAAACTTGTGCTGGTTGATAAAAGACAAATTGTGCAGCGATAAACTAGTTCAGCGATAAAATTATTTAAAATTAAATAGTTCTTTTAAAGAGACGCAAAAGTTTTTCGCACCAGTAAAATAGCGATAAAAATGTAGCTTAAGCATACTGCCAAAAAATTCGTTTGCAGCGTTAAAATTTCTGGTACTGTAGCGACAGAAAAACTTAAGCAGGATATAAATAAGCTATTATAGAGCGATAAATATATACAGCGATAAATATGTACAGCGATAAATATGTGCTACGATAAAATTTTTGAAACCGTAAAATAGTGTTACTTTTTTAGAGTAATAAAAAACGCGTAAATAGTTCAAAAGGCGTAGCCATCTAAATGTGCAGCGATAAAACATCTCGTTTGCAAATTAACGACGCTGCGTTAAAAATCAGATGTAAATGATGCAAATCACGTAAAAGAAGCTCGTTGGCAGCGATAAATAGTGTCATATACAGCGGCAAAAAATTTAATTAGAGCGATAAATAAAACTTGTATGCAGTGATAATCGAACATGCAGCGAAAAATATTGTCATGTACATCAGTAAAAAATTGTTTAGAACGATAAAAAAAGCTCGTCTGCAGCGATAAATAAACTTGTACAGCGATTAATATGTGCAGCGATACAAGTGTTTACAAAAAGCAGTATTAAATGAGTGCAATAATAAAATATTTAAAACTACACGCGCAGCGATAAAAAAAGTTTTTTTGCAGCTTTAGCACATTTAAATATCTCTTTAGCAGCGAAAAATAGTATCATATACAGCGGCAAAAAATTTAATTAAAATGATAAAGAAAACTCGTATGCAGCGATAATCGTACTTGTACGAAACATACTTCTGCAGCGATTAACAGCAGATATAAAAATCTCTTTTGCAGCGAAAAATATTGTCATGTACATCACCAAAAACATTGTTTAGAACGATAAAAAAAGCTCGTCTGCAGCGATAAATAAACTTATACAGCGATTAACAGGTGAAGCGATATAATCCTATATAAACATTTTTACAAAAAGCCTATTATGCAGCGTTAAATGACTGCAACGATAAAACAATTTTTTTTTAGTTTTGATATAAAAATCTCTTTGGCAGCGATAAATAATATCACGTGCGCAAAAAGCCTAATATGCAACGATAAATGAGTGCACCGATAAAATATTTCTTTTTTAGTTTTTGCAGATATAAAAATATCTTTTACAGCGATAAATAATATCACGTGCGCAATAAGGCTAATATACAGCGATATGTGAGTACAGCGATAAATGAGTGCAGCGGTAAAATAATTCTTTTGTAGCTGTTACAGATCTAAAAATAGCTTTTGCAGCGATAAATAATGTCACGTGCACAATAAGCCTGATATACAGCGATATATGAGTACAGCGATACAATATTTCTTTTGTGGTTTTTGCAGATATAAAAATATCTTTTAGAGCGATAAATAAAGTTATATAAGGGGTTAAAAAAATCACAAACTTGTACGGAACAAACGTGTACAGGGAATAACAGGAACAGCGATAAAATTGTTTATAAATACGTGAAGAAAAAGCTTAATTTACAGCGAGCGATAAATAAGTACAGCGGTAAATAAGCGCAGCATTAAAATATTTCTTTTGCAGCTTATATAAATATAAAAATCTCTTTCGCAGCGGTAAATAAAGTTATATACAGCGCTAATAAATTCTTAAACTTGTACGGAACAAACTTGTACAGCGAATAACAGGTGCAGCGATAAAATTGCTTATAAATACCTATGTAAAAGCATAATTTCCAGTTATAAATGAATGCAGCGGTAAAATAGTTCTTTTGTAGCTGTTGCAGATATAAAAATTTCTTTTGCAGCAATAAATAATGTAACGTACAGAAAAAGCCTAATATTCAAAAATAAATGTATACAGAGATAAAATATTTATTCTGCAGCGATAAAAAATGTCACGTGCACATGAAGCATAATATGCAGGTATAAATGAGTGCAGCGATAAAAAACTTATTTTCAATTTTTTTGCAGCTATAAACATCTTTTGCAGCGATAAATAATATCACGTGCACATAAGCCTAATATGCTGCGGTAAATGAGTGCAGCGATAAAACATTTTTGTTAAATCTTTAACACCTATAAAATCATTTTCGCAGCGATAAATAAATTCATATACAGCGTTAAAAAATGCATGAAAAGAGTAATATGCAGCGATAAATGACTGCAGCGATAAAATACTTGTTTTGAATCTTTTTCAGCTATAAAAACCACTTTTGAGGCAATAAATAATTTCATGTGCACATAAGTTTAATATGCAGCGATAAATGAGTGCAGCGATAAAATAATTCTTTTTTAGCTTTTGCAGCGATAAACCCATTTTTATTTAGCTTTTGCAGCTACAAAAGTTTCTTTTACAGTGATAAATAAAGTCATGTACAGCGTTAAAAAATGCATGAAAAGCCTAATATGTAGCGATAAATGAGTGCAGCCAAAAAATACTTGTGTTTGAATCTTTTGCAGCTATAAAAACCACTTTTGCAGTGATAAATGAGTGCAGCGATAAAACATTTTTGTTGAATCATTTGCACCTAAAAAAATCACTTTTTCAGCGGTAAATAAAGTCATACACAACCTTAAAAAAATGCACCAAAAGTCCAATATGCAGCGATAAATAAGTGCAGCTTAAAAAGACTCGTTTCGAATCTTTTGCAGCTATAAATTTTTTTTCAGCGATAAATAAAGTCATATACAGCGGTCATAATGCACGAAAAGCCTAATATGCAGCGATAAATGAGTGCAGCGATAAAATTCTTGTTATAAATCTTTTGCAGCTATAAAAATATCTTTTGCACGTGCATAAAAAGCCTAAAATGTAGCGATAAATACTGTAGCGATAAAATACTTGTTTTTAATCTTTTGCAGCTATAAATAATGTCACGTGCACAAAAATCCTAATAAGCAACGATAAAAGATTTCTTTGTAGTGAGCGGTAAATAATATTACCTTAAACAAAAAGCCTAATATGCAGCGGTAAAAGAATCCAGCGATAAAATAGTTGTTAAGCAGCTTTAGCAGGTAAAAAAATATTTTTGCAGCGATAAATAATGTCACGTGCACAAAAAGCCAACTATGCAGCAATAAATGTGTACAGCGATAAATAATGTCATATGCGCAAAAAGCTTAATACGCAGCGATAAATGAGTGCAGCGATATAATATTTTTTATGCAGCTTCTCAGCTATTAAAATCTCTTTTGCAGCGATAAATGATGTCACGTGCACGAAAAGCCTAATATGCTGCGATAAATGAGTACAGCGATAATAAACTTATTTTAAATCTGTTGCAGCTATAAATATCTCTTTCGCAGCGATAAATAATATCACGTGCACATAAGCCTAATATGCAGCTATAAATGAGTGCAGCGATAAGATACTTGTTTAAAATCTTTTGCAGATATAAAAATTTCTTGCACATAAGCTGTAAAAAATACACGAAAAGCCTAATATCCAGCGATAAATGACTGCAGCGATAAAATATTTGATTTAGATCTGTTGGACTTATAAAAATCTCTTTTGCAGCGATAAATATTGTCACATGCATAAAAAGCCTAATAAGCAGCGATAAATGAGTGCAGCGATAAAATATTTGATTTAGATCTGTTGCACTTATAAAAATCTCTTTTGCAGCGATAAATAATGTCACGTGCACAAAAAGCCTAATACGCAGCGATAAATTAGTGCAGCGATAAAATATTTGTTTTTGATTTTTTGCACATATAAAAATCTCTTTTGCAGCGATAAATATAATTTGTGTCCTAAAAGCTGAAAAGTGAAATATTTCATCGGCGTCACGTAATTTCTAGTCCCGGAGTTGCTCAACTCGCTATATTAGTAAAATTATTCTGTTAGCCCGGAAATATTAAAGCGTTAATGTTATAATGGTCTCATTAACGTGATTGGGAGCCAATTTGTAGCAACCAGCGTGCAAAGCGAACGTGTAAAAGGTGTCTAATGATCCTTTTCGAAATCGCTAGCCCCGCTTCATATAATCTAATTCAGTAAATTTAGACAGGGTGGATTATAACCTTGAAAAAAAAAATAAATTTTACTATGAAAGTTTTTCTTCTTCTATTCACTTCGTAGACATGGTAAATTCCTAACAACTTCAATTACCAAGGGAGTTTACTAAGATCTTTTTTTTTTCTTTTTTTAGGGATTTGTCGCTCAAGGGAACGCCTTTCCAGACTAGTTGAAAATAAGTTAAAGATACGCCCTTGATCTCATTTCGAATAGGGAATATGTTAAGAGTGTAGACGTGAGAATATGAGAAAATCTCGAATAACACTATAACGATGTTCGAAATACGTTACGATGATATTTCGTGCGAAAAACCAATAACTATTATTATAAATGTCTGCGTTATTTTTGTCTAGTCAGAAATTCGAATAATCGCGGTTTATTTGGAATGAGATCAGAATTTTTTTTATGCAATTTAATTAAACTTTTACCTCGCCAAAAACATATTTTTTTTTAAAAATGTTTGGATTTATCAGTTTGTAATGCAGAATTCCTTTTGTAGTACAGTATTCCCTTTTGTAGCACATTATTCCCATCAGTGGTGGTTTTATGCAACTTCAATATAACCTTATGTCATTTAAAATTTATTTTATTTTATCTATTTGATACTGTATTCCCATTTGTAGTACAATATTCCCATTTGTAGCACATTATTCCCATCAGTGTTGGTTTTATGCAACTTTAGTATAAACTTCTGTTATTTAAAATTTATTTTATTTTATCTATTTGATACTGTATTCCCATTTGTAGTACAATATTCCCATTTGTAGCACATTATTCCCATCAGTGGTGCTTTTATGCAACTTTAGTATAAACTTCTGTTTTTTAAAATTTATTTTATTTTATCTATTTGATATTCTATTCCCATTTGTAGTACAATATTCCCATTTGTAGCACATTATTCCCATCAGTGGTGGTTTTATGCAAATTAAGTATAAACTTCTGTTATTTAAAATTTATTTTATTTTATCTATTTGATACTGTATTCCCATTTGTAGTACAATATTCCCATTTGTAGCACATTATTCCCATCAGTGGTGGTTTTATGCAACTTTAGTATAAACTTCTGTTATTTAAAATTTATTTTATTTTATCTATTTGATACTGTATTCCCATTTGTAGTACAATATTCCCATTTGTAGCACATTATTCCCATCAGTGGTGCTTTTATGCAACTTTAGTATAAACTTCTGTTATTTAAAATTTATTTTATCTATTTGATATTCTATTCCCATTTGTAGTACAATATTCCCATTTGTAGCACATTATTCCGATCGGTGGTGGTTTTATGCAACTTTAGTATAAACTTCTGTTATTTAAAATTTATTTTATTTTATCTATTTGATACTCTATTCCCATTTGTAGTACAATATTCCCATTTGTAGCACATTATTCCCTTCAGTGGTGGTTTTATACAACTTTAATATAAACTTCTGTCACTTAAAATTTATTTTATTTTATCTATTTGATATTCTATTCCCATTTGTAGTACAATATTCCCTTTTGTAGCACATTATTCCCATCAGTGGTGCTTTTATGCAACTTTAGTATAAACTTCTGTTATTTAAAATTTTTTTTTTAATCATATTTGATATTCTATTCCCATTTGTGGTACAATATTCCCCTTTTGTAGCACATTATTCCCATCAGTGGTGGTTTTATGCAAATTCAGTATAAACTTGTGTTATTTAAAATTTATTTTATTTTATCTATTTGATACTGTATTCCCATTTGTAGTACAATATTCCCATTTGTAGCACATTATTCCCATCAGTGGTGGTTTTATGCAAATTTAGTATAAACTTCTGTTATTTAAAATTTATTTTATTTAATCTATTTGATATTCTATTCCTATTTGTAGTACAATATTCCCTTTTGTAGCACATTATTCCCATCAGTAGTGGTTTTATGCAACTTCAATATAACCTTATGTCATTTAAAATTTATTTTATTTTATCTATTTGATACTCTATTCCCATTTGTAGTACAATATTCCCATTTGTAGCACATTATTCCCTTCAGTGGTGCTTTTATGCAACTTTAGTATAAACTTATGTCATTTAAAATTTATTTTATTTTATCTATTTGATACTGTATTCCCATTTGTAGTGCAATATTCCCATTTGTAGCACATTATTCCCATCAGTGGTGCTTTTATGAAACTTTAGTATAAACTTCTGTTATTTAAAATTTATTTTATTTTATCTATTTGATATTCTATTAACATTTGTAGTACAATATTCCCTTTTGTAGCACATTATTCCCATCAGTGGTGATTTTATGCAAATTAAGTATAAACTTCTGTTATTTAAAATTTATTTTATTTTATCTAATTGATACTGTATTCCCATTTGTAGTACAATATTCCCATTTGTAGCACATTATTCCCGTCAGTAGTGGTTTTATGCAACTTCAATATAACCTTATGTCATTTAAAATTTATTTTATTTTATCTAATTGATACTGTATTCCCATTTGTAGTACAATATTCCCATTTGTAGCACATTATTCCCGTCAGTAGTGGTTTTATGCAACTTCAATATAACCTTATGTCATTTAAAATTTATTTTATTTTATCTAATTGATACTGTATTCCCATTTGTAGTACAATATTCCCTTTTGTAGCAAATTATTTCCATCAGTGGTGGTTTTATGCAACTTTAGTATAAACTTCTGTTATTTAAAATTTATTTTATTTTATCTATTTGATATTCTATTCCCATTTGAAGTACAATATTCCCATTTGTAGCTCATTATTCCCGTCAGTAATGAAGTTTTATGCAACTTCAATATAAAAGTCTGTTATTTAAAATTTATTTTATTTTATCTATTGGATATTCTATTCCCATTTGTAGTACAATATTCCCATTTGTAGCACATTATTCCCATCAGTGGTGGTTTTATGCAACTTCAATATAACCTTATGTCATTTAAAATTTATTTTATTTTATCTATTTGATACTCTATTCCCATTTGTAGTACAATATTCCCATTTGTAGCACATTATTCCCTTCAGTGGTGCTTTTATGCAACTTTAATATAAACTTCTGTCACTTAAAATTTATTTTATTTTATCTATTTGATATTCTATTCCCATTTGTAGTACAATATTCCCTTTTGTAGCAAATTATTTCCATCAGTGGTGGTTTTATGCAACTTTAGTATAAACTTCTGTTATTTAAAATTTATTTTATTTTATCTATTCCCATTTGTATTCCCATATTCCCTTTTGTAGCACATTATTCCCATCAGTGGTGGTTTTATGCAACTTCAATATAACCTTATGTCATTTAAAATTTATTTTATTTTATCTATTTGATACTCTATTCCCATTTGTAGTACAATATTCCCATTTGTAGTACATTATTCCCTTCAGTGGTGCTTTTATGCAACTTTAATATAAACTTCTGTCACTTAAAATTTATTTTATTTTATCTATTTGATATTCTATTCCCATTTGTAGTACAATATTCCCATTTGTAGCACATTATTCCCATCAGTGGTGCTTTTGTGCAACTTTAGTATAAACTTCTGTTATTTAAAATTTATTTTATTTTATCTATTTGATACTGTATTTCCATTTGTAGTACAATATTCCCATTTGTAGCACATTATTCCCATCAGTGGTGGTTTTATACAACTTTAGTATAAACTTCTGTTATTTAAAATTTATTTCGTTTTATCTATTTGATATTCTATTCCCATTTGTAGTACAATGTTCCTATTTGTAGCGCATCATTCCCATCAGTAGTGATGTTTTATGCAACTTCAGTATAAAATTCTGTTATTTAAAATTTATTTTATTTTATCTATTTGATACTGTATTCCCATTTGTAGTACAATATTCCCTTTTGTAGCGCATTATTCCCATCAGTAGTGATGTTTTATGCAACTTCAATATAACCTTCTGTCATTTGAAACTTATTTTATTTTATCTATTTGATATTCTATTCCCATTTGTAGTACAATTTTCAATTTGTAGTACAATATTCCATTTGTAGTACAATATTCCATTTTGTAGCACATTATTCCCATCAGTGGTGGTTTTATGCAACTTTAGTATAAACTTCTGTTATTTAAAATTTATTTTATTTAATCTATTTGATATTCTATTCCCATTTGTAGTACAATATTCCCATTTGTAGCACATTATTCCCATCAGTGATGGTTTTATACAAATTCAGTATAAACTTGTGTTATTTAAAATTTATTTTATTTTATCTCTTTGATACTGTATTCCCAATTGTAGTACAATATTCCCATTTGTAGCACATTATTCCCTTCAGTGGTACTTTTATGCAACTTTAGTATAAACTTGTGTTATTTAAAATTTATTTTATTTTATCTATTTGATACTGTATTCCTATTTGTAGTACAATATTCCCATTTGTAGCACATTATTCCCATCAGTGGCGGTTTTATGCAACTTTAGTATAAACTTCTGTTATTTAAAATTTATTTTATTTAATCTATTTGATATTCTATTCCCATTTGTAGTACAATATTCCCATTTGTAGCACATTATTCCCATCAGTGGTGGTTTTATGCAACTTTAGTATAAACTTCTGTTATTTAAAATTTATTTTATTTTATCTATTTGATACTGTATTCCCATTTGTAGTGCAATATTCCCATTTGTAGCACATTATTCCCATCAGTGGTGCTTTAATGCAACTTTAGTATAAACCTCTGTTATTTAAATTTTTTTTATTTTATCTATTTGATACTCTATTCCCATTTGTAGTACAATATTCCCATTTGTAGTACAATATTCCCATTTGTAGTACAATATTCCCATTTTTAGCACACTATTCCCATCAGTGGTGGTTTTATGCAACTTTAGTATAAACTTCTGTTATTTAAAATTTTTTTATTTTATCTATTTGATATTCTATTCCCATTTGTAGCACAATATTCCCTTTTGTAGCACGTTATTCCCATCAGTGGTGCTTTAATGCAACTTTAGTATAAACTTCTGTTATTTAAAATTTATTTTATTTTATCTTTTTGATATTCTATTCCCATTTGTAGTACAATATTCCCATTTGTAGCACATTATTCCCATCAGTGGCGGTTTTATGCAACTTTAGTATAAACTTCTGTTATTTAAAATTTATTTTATTTAATCTATTTGATATTCTATTCCCATTTGTAGTACAATATTCCCATTTGTAGCACATTATTCCCATCAGTGGTGGTTTTATGCAACTTTAGTATAAACTTCTGTTATTTAAAATTTATTTTATTTTATCTATTTGATACTGTATTCCCATTTGTAGTGCAATATTCCCATTTGTAGCACATTATTCCCATCAGTGGTGCTTTAATGCAACTTTAGTATAAACCTCTGTTATTTAAATTTTTTTTATTTTATCTATTTGATACTCTATTCCCATTTGTAGTACAATATTCCCATTTGTAGTACAATATTCCCATTTTTAGCACACTATTCCCATCAGTGGTGGTTTTATGCAACTTTAGTATAAACTTCTGTTATTTAAAATTTTTTTATTTTATCTATTTGATATTCTATTCCCATTTGTAGCACAATATTCCCTTTTGTAGCACATTATTCCCATCAGTGGTGGTTTTATGCAAATTTAGTATAAACTTCTGTTATTTAAAATTTATTTTATTTTATCTGTTTGATACTGTATTCCCATTTGTAGTACAATATTCCCATTTGTAGCACATTATTTCCATCAGTGGTGGTTTTATGCAACTTTAGTATAAACTTCTGTTATTTAAAATTTATTTTATTTTATCTATTTGATACTGTATTCCCATTTGTAGTACAATATTCCCATTTGTAGCACATTATTCCCATCAGTGGTGGTTTTATGCAACTTTAGTATAAACTTCTGTTATTTAAAATTTATTTTATTTAATCTATTTGATATTCTATTCCCATTTGTAGTACAATATTCCCATTTGTAGCACATTATTCCCATCAGTGGTGGTTTTATACAAATTCAGTATAAACTTGTGTTATTTAAAATTTATTTTATTTTATCTCTTTGATACTGTATTCCCAATTGTAGTACAATATTCCCATTTGTAGCACATTATTCCCTTCAGTGGTACTTTTATGCAACTTTAGTATAAACTTCTGTTATTTAAAATTTATTTTATTTTATCTATTTGATACTGTATTCCTATTTGTAGTACAATATTCCCATTTGTAGCACATTATTCCCATCAGTGGCGGTTTTATGCAACTTTAGTATAAACTTCTGTTATTTAAAATTTATTTTATTTAATCTATTTGATATTCTATTCCCATTTGTAGTACAATATTCCCATTTGTAGCACATTATTCCCATCAGTGGTGGTTTTATGCAACTTTAGTATAAACTTCTGTTATTTAAAATTTATTTTATTTTATCTATTTGATACTGTATTCCCATTTGTAGTGCAATATTCCCATTTGTAGCACATTATTCCCATCAGTGGTGCTTTAATGCAACTTTAGTATAAACCTCTGTTATTTAAATTTTTTTTATTTTATCTATTTGATACTCTATTCCCATTTGTAGTACAATATTCCCATTTGTAGTACAATATTCCCATTTGTAGTACAATATTCCCATTTTTAGCACACTATTCCCATCAGTGGTGGTTTTATGCAACTTTAGTATAAACTTCTGTTATTTAAAATTTTTTTATTTTATCTATTTGATATTCTATTCCCATTTGTAGCACAATATTCCCTTTTGTAGCACGTTATTCCCATCAGTGGTGCTTTAATGCAACTTTAGTATAAACTTCTGTTATTTAAAATTTATTTTATTTTATCTTTTTGATATTCTATTCCCATTTGTAGTACAATATTCCCATTTGTAGCACATTATTCCCATCAGTGGCGGTTTTATGCAACTTTAGTATAAACTTCTGTTATTTAAAATTTATTTTATTTAATCTATTTGATATTCTATTCCCATTTGTAGTACAATATTCCCATTTGTAGCACATTATTCCCATCAGTGGTGGTTTTATGCAACTTTAGTATAAACTTCTGTTATTTAAAATTTATTTTATTTTATCTATTTGATACTGTATTCCCATTTGTAGTGCAATATTCCCATTTGTAGCACATTATTCCCATCAGTGGTGCTTTAATGCAACTTTAGTATAAACCTCTGTTATTTAAATTTTTTTTATTTTATCTATTTGATACTCTATTCCCATTTGTAGTACAATATTCCCATTTGTAGTACAATATTCCCATTTTTAGCACACTATTCCCATCAGTGGTGGTTTTATGCAACTTTAGTATAAACTTCTGTTATTTAAAATTTTTTTATTTTATCTATTTGATATTCTATTCCCATTTGTAGCACAACATTCCCTTTTGTAGCACGTTATTCCCATCAGTGGTGCTTTAATGCAACTTTAGTATAAACTTCTGTTATTTAAAATTTATTTTATTTTATCTTTTTGATATTCTATTCCCATTTGTAGTACAATATTCCCTTTTGTAGCACATTATTCCCATCAGTGGTGCTTTTATGCAACTTTAGTATAATTTTCTGTTATTTAAAATTTATTTTATTTTATCTATTTGATATTCTATTTCCATTTGTAGTACAATATTCCCATTTGTAGGACATTATTCCCATCAGTGGTGGTTTTATGCAAATTCAGTATAAACTTGTGTTATTTAAAATTTATTTTATTTTATCTATTTGATACTGTATTCCCATTTGTAGTACAATACAACTTTAGTATAATTTTCTGTTATTTAAAATTTATTTTATTTTATCTATTTGATACTGTATTCCCATTTGTAGCACAATATTCCCATTTGTAGCACATTATTCCCATCAGTGGTGCTTTTATGCAACTTTAGTATAAACTTCTGTTATTTAAAATTTATTTTATTTTATCTATTTGATATTCTATTCCCATTTGTAGTACAATATTCCCATTTGTAGCACATTATTCCCATCAGTGGTGGTTTTATGCAAATTAAGTATAAACTTCTGTTATTTAAAATTTATTTTATTTTATCTAATTGATACTGTATTCCCATTTGTAGTACAATATTCCCATTTGTAGCACATTATTCCCGTCAGTAGTGGTTTTATGCAACTTCAATATAACCTTATGTCATTTAAAATTTATTTTATTTTATCTAATTGATACTGTATTCCCATTTGTAGTACAATATTCCCTTTTGTAGCAAATTATTTCCATCAGTGGTGGTTTTATGCAACTTTAGTATAAACTTCTGTTATTTAAAATTTATTTTATTTTATCTATTTGATATTCTATTCCCATTTGTAGTACAATATTCCCATTTGTAGCTCATTATTCCCGTCAGTAATGAAGTTTTATGCAACTTCAATATAAAAGTCTGTTATTTAAAATTTATTTTATTTTATCTATTGGATATTCTATTCCCATTTGTAGTACAATATTCCCATTTGTAGCACATTATTCCCATCAGTGGTGATTTTATGCAAATTAAGTATAAACTTCTGTTATTTAAAATTTATTTTATTTTATCTAATTGATACTGTATTCCCATTTGTAGTACAATATTCCCATTTGTAGCACATTATTCCCGTCAGTAGTGGTTTTATGCAACTTCAATATAACCTTATGTCATTTAAAATTTATTTTATTTTATCTAATTGATACTGTATTCCCATTTGTAGTACAATATTCCCTTTTGTAGCAAATTATTTCCATCAGTGGTGGTTTTATGCAACTTTAGTATAAACTTCTGTTATTTAAAATTTATTTTATTTTATCTATTTGATATTCTATTCCCATTTGTAGTACAATATTCCCATTTGTAGCTCATTATTCCCGTCAGTAATGAAGTTTTATGCAACTTCAATATAAAAGTCTGTTATTTAAAATTTATTTTATTTTATCTATTGGATATTCTATTCCCATTTGTAGTACAATATTCCCATTTGTAGCACATTATTCCCATCAGTGGTGGTTTTATGCAACTTCAATATAACCTTATGTCATTTAAAATTTATTTTATTTTATCTATTTGATACTCTATTCCCATTTGTAGTACAATATTCCCATTTGTAGCACATTATTCCCTTCAGTGGTGCTTTTATGCAACTTTAATATAAACTTCTGTCACTTAAAATTTATTTTATTTTATCTATTTGATATTCTATTCCCATTTGTAGTACAATATTCCCTTTTGTAGCAAATTATTTCCATCAGTGGTGGTTTTATGCAACTTTAGTATAAACTTCTGTTATTTAAAATTTTTTTATTTTATCTATTTGATATTCTATTCCCATTTGTAGCACAACATTCCCTTTTGTAGCACGTTATTCCCATCAGTGGTGCTTTAATGCAACTTTAGTATAAACTTCTGTTATTTAAAATTTATTTTATTTTATCTTTTTGATATTCTATTCCCATTTGTAGTACAATATTCCCTTTTGTAGCACATTATTCCCATCAGTGGTGCTTTTATGCAACTTTAGTATAATTTTCTGTTATTTAAAATTTATTTTATTTTATCTATTTGATATTCTATTTCCATTTGTAGTACAATATTCCCATTTGTAGGACATTATTCCCATCAGTGGTGGTTTTATGCAAATTCAGTATAAACTTGTGTTATTTAAAATTTATTTTATTTTATCTATTTGATACTGTATTCCCATTTGTAGTACAATACAACTTTAGTATAATTTTCTGTTATTTAAAATTTATTTTATTTTATCTATTTGATACTGTATTCCCATTTGTAGCACAATATTCCCATTTGTAGCACATTATTCCCATCAGTGGTGCTTTTATGCAACTTTAGTATAAACTTCTGTTATTTAAAATTTATTTTATTTTATCTATTTGATATTCTATTCCCATTTGTAGTACAATATTCCCATTTGTAGCACATTATTCCCATCAGTGGTGGTTTTATGCAAATTAAGTATAAACTTCTGTTATTTAAAATTTATTTTATTTTATCTAATTGATACTGTATTCCCATTTGTAGTACAATATTCCCATTTGTAGCACATTATTCCCGTCAGTAGTGGTTTTATGCAACTTCAATATAACCTTATGTCATTTAAAATTTATTTTATTTTATCTAATTGATACTGTATTCCCATTTGTAGTACAATATTCCCTTTTGTAGCAAATTATTTCCATCAGTGGTGGTTTTATGCAACTTTAGTATAAACTTCTGTTATTTAAAATTTATTTTATTTTATCTATTTGATATTCTATTCCCATTTGTAGTACAATATTCCCATTTGTAGCTCATTATTCCCGTCAGTAATGAAGTTTTATGCAACTTCAATATAAAAGTCTGTTATTTAAAATTTATTTTATTTTATCTATTGGATATTCTATTCCCATTTGTAGTACAATATTCCCATTTGTAGCACATTATTCCCATCAGTGGTGATTTTATGCAAATTAAGTATAAACTTCTGTTATTTAAAATTTATTTTATTTTATCTAATTGATACTGTATTCCCATTTGTAGTACAATATTCCCATTTGTAGCACATTATTCCCGTCAGTAGTGGTTTTATGCAACTTCAATATAACCTTATGTCATTTAAAATTTATTTTATTTTATCTAATTGATACTGTATTCCCATTTGTAGTACAATATTCCCTTTTGTAGCAAATTATTTCCATCAGTGGTGGTTTTATGCAACTTTAGTATAAACTTCTGTTATTTAAAATTTATTTTATTTTATCTATTTGATATTCTATTCCCATTTGTAGTACAATATTCCCATTTGTAGCTCATTATTCCCGTCAGTAATGAAGTTTTATGCAACTTCAATATAAAAGTCTGTTATTTAAAATTTATTTTATTTTATCTATTGGATATTCTATTCCCATTTGTAGTACAATATTCCCATTTGTAGCACATTATTCCCATCAGTGGTGGTTTTATGCAACTTCAATATAACCTTATGTCATTTAAAATTTATTTTATTTTATCTATTTGATACTCTATTCCCATTTGTAGTACAATATTCCCATTTGTAGCACATTATTCCCTTCAGTGGTGCTTTTATGCAACTTTAATATAAACTTCTGTCACTTAAAATTTATTTTATTTTATCTATTTGATATTCTATTCCCATTTGTAGTACAATATTCCCTTTTGTAGCAAATTATTTCCATCAGTGGTGGTTTTATGCAACTTTAGTATAAACTTCTGTTATTTAAAATTTATTTTATTTTATCTATTCCCATTTGTATTCCCATATTCCCTTTTGTAGCACATTATTCCCATCAGTGGTGGTTTTATGCAACTTCAATATAACCTTATGTCATTTAAAATTTATTTTATTTTATCTATTTGATACTCTATTCCCATTTGTAGTACAATATTCCCATTTGTAGCACATTATTCCCTTCAGTGGTGCTTTTATGCAACTTTAATATAAACTTCTGTCACTTAAAATTTATTTTATTTTATCTATTTGATATTCTATTCCCATTTGTAGTACAATATTCCCATTTGTAGCACATTATTCCCATCAGTGGTGCTTTTGTGCAACTTTAGTATAAACTTCTGTTATTTAAAATTTATTTTATTTTATCTATTTGATACTGTATTTCCATTTGTAGTACAATATTCCCATTTGTAGCACATTATTCCCATCAGTGGTGGTTTTATACAACTTTAGTATAAACTTCTGTTATTTAAAATTTATTTCGTTTTATCTATTTGATATTCTATTCCCATTTGTAGTACAATGTTCCTATTTGTAGCGCATC
Source organism: Neocrepidodera transversa (assembly GCA_963243735.1). NCBI lineage: Eukaryota > Metazoa > Arthropoda > Insecta > Coleoptera > Chrysomelidae > Neocrepidodera > Neocrepidodera transversa. The sequence continues at coordinate 10,264,572 of OY725356.1, forward strand.
ATTCCCATCAGTAGTGATGTTTTATGCAACTTCAGTATAAAATTCTGTTATTTAAAATTTATTTTATTTTATCTATTTGATACTGTATTCCCATTTGTAGTACAATATTCCCTTTTGTAGCGCATTATTCCCATCAGTAGTGATGTTTTATGCAACTTCAATATAAACTTCTGTCATTTAAAATTTATTTTATTTTATCTATTTGATACTCTATTCCCATTTGTAGTACAATTTTCAATTTGTAGTACAATATTCCATTTGTAGTACAATATTCCATTTGTAGCGCATTATTCCCATCAGTAATGAAGTTTTATGCAACTTCAATATAAAATTCTGTTATTTAAAATTTATTTTATTTTATCTATTTGATATTCTATTCCCATTTGTAGTACAATATTCCCATTTGTAGCTCATTATTCCCGTCAGTAATGAAGTTTTATGCAACTTCAATATAAAAGTCTGTTATTTAAAATTTATTTTATTTTATCTATTGGATATTCTATTCTCATTTGTAGTACAATATTCCATTTTGTAGCACATTATTCCCATCAGTGGTGGTTTTATGCAACTTTAGTATAAACTTCTGTTATTTAAAATTTATTTTATTTTATCTATTTGATACTGTATTCCCATTTGTAGTACAATATTCCCTTTTGTAGCACATTATTCCCATCAGTGGTGGTTTTATGCAACTTTAGTATAAACTTCTGTTATTTAAAATTTATTTTATTTTATCTATTTGATACTGTATTCCCATTTGTAGTACAATATTCCCTTTTGTAGCACATTATTCCCATCAGTGGAGGTTTTATGCAAATTAAGTATAAACTTCTGTTATTTAAAATTTATTTTATTTTATCTATTTGATACTGTATTCCCATTTGTAGTACAATATTCCCATTTGTAGCACATTATTCCCATCAGTGGTGGTTTTATGCAACTTTAGTATAAACTTCTGTTATTTAAAATTTATTTTATTTTATCTATTTGATAGTGTATTCCCATTTGTAGTACAATATTCCTATTTGTAGCACATTATTCCCATCAGTAGTGATGTTTTATGCAACTTCAATATAACCTTTTGTCATTTAAAATTTTTTGTATTATATCTATTTGTTATTCTACTCCCATTTGTAGTACAATATTACCTTTTGTAGTACAGTACATTTTGTACTACAATATTCCCTTTTGTAGTATAGTACATTTTGTAGTGCAGCATTCCCTTTTGTAGAACTGTATTGCCTTTTGTATTACCGTATTTCTTTTAGTAGTGCAACATTCCCTTTTTTTCTACAATATTCCCTTTTTTGTACTATAATATTCCCTTTTGTAGTAAAGTACATTTTGTAGTACAATGTTCCCTTTTATAGAACAGAATTTCCTTTTGTAGAACCGTAGTCCCTTTTGTAATACAGTATTTCTTACAGTAGTGCAACATTCCCTTTTGTACTGCAATATTCCCTTTTGTACTATAATATTCCCTTTTGTAGTATAGTACATTTTATAGTACAGCATTCCTTTTTGTAATACAGTATTTCTTTTAGTAGTGCAACCATTCCCTTTTTTACTACAATATTCCCTTTTATACTATAATATTCCCTTTTGTAGTAAAGTACATCTTGTAGTACAGAGTTCCCTTTAATAGAACAGAATTTCCTTTTGTAGAACAGTATTCCCTTTTTGTAGTACAGTATTTCTTTTAGTAGTGCAACATTCCCTTTTGTACTACAATATTCCCATTTGTACTATAATATTGCCTTTTGTAGTATAGTACATTTTGTAGTACAGCATTCCTTTTTGTAATACAGTATTTCTTTTAGTAGTGCGACATTCCCTTTTTTACTACAATATTCCCTTTTGTACTATAATATTCTTTTATAGGAAAGTACATCTTGTAGTACAGTGTTCCCTTTTATGAAACAGAATTTCCTTTTTTAGAACAGTATTCCCTATTGTAGTAAAGTATTTTTTAGTAGTGCAATATTCCCTTTTTTACTACAATATTCCCTTTTATACTATAATATTCCCTTTTGTAGTAAAGTACATCTTGTAGTACAGAGTTCCCTTTAATAGAACAGAATTTCCTTTTGTAGAACAGTATTCCCTTTTTGTAGTACAGTATTTCTTTTAGTAGTGCAACATTCCCTTTTGTACTACAATATTCCCTTTTGTAGTATAGTACATTTTGTAGTACAGTATTCCCATTGTAATACAGTATTTGTTTTACCAGTGAAATATTCCATTTTTTACTACACTATGCCCTTTTGTACTATAATATTCCCTTTTGAAGTAAAGGACATTTTGTAGTACAGTGTTACCTTTTATAGAACAGAATTTCCTTTAGTAGAACAGTATTCCCTTTTGTAGTACAGTATTTTTTTAGTAATGCAACCATTCCCTTTTATACTACAATATTCCCTTATGTAGTATAGTACATTTTGTAGTACAGTATTCCCATTGTAATACAGTATTTCTTTTAGTAGTGAAACATTCCCTTTTTTACTACAATATTCCCTTTTGTAGTAAAGTACATCTTGTAGTACAGAGTTCCCTTTAATAGAACATTTGTACTATAATATTCCCTTTTGTAGTATAGTACATTTTGTAGTACAGCATTCCTTTTTGTAAAACAGTATTTCTTTTAGTAGTGCGACATTCCCTTTTGTACTACAATATTCCCTTTTGTACTATAATATTCCCTTTTGAAGTATAGTACATTTTGTAGTATAGTATTCCCTTTTATAGAACAGAATTTCCTTTAGTAGAACAGTATTCCCTTTTGTAGTACAGTATTTTTTTGGTAGTGCAACCATTCCCTTTTATACTACAATATTCCCTTTTGTAGTATAGTACATTTTGTAGTACAGTATTTTTTTAGTAGTGCAACATTCCATTTTGTACTACAATATTCCCTTTTGTACTATAATATTCCCTTTTGAAGTATAGTACATTTTGTAGTATAGTATTCCTATTTGTAATGCAGTATTTCTTATACTAGTGAAATATTCCCTTTTTTACTACAATATTCCCTTTTGTACTATAATATTCCCTTTTGTAATATAGTACATTTTGTAGTACAGCATTCCTTTTTGTAATACAGTATTTCTTTTAGTAGTGCGACATTCCCTTTTTTACTACAATATTCCCTTTTATACTATAATATTCTTTTATAGGAAAGTACATCTTGTAGTACAGTGTTCCATTTTATGAAACAGAATTTCCTTTTTTAGAACAGTATTCCCTATTGTAGTAAAGTATTTTTTAGGAGTGCAACATTCCCTTTTTTACTACAATATTCCCTTTTATACTATAATATTCCCTTTTGTAGTATAGTACATTTTGTAGTACAGTATTTTTTTAGTAGTGCAACATTCCCTTTTGTACTACAATATTCCCTTTTGTACTATAATATTCCCTTTTGTAGTATAGTACATTTTGTAATACAGCATTCCTTTTTGTAAAACAGTATTTCTTTTAGTAGTGCGACATTCCCTTTTTTACTACAATATTCCCTTTTGTAGTATAGTACATTTTGTAGTACAGTATTTTTTTTAGTAGTGCAACATTCCCTTTTGTACTACAATATTCCCTTTTGTACTATAATATTCCCTTTTGAAGTATAGTACATTTTGTAGTATAGTATTCCTATTTGTAATGCAGTATTTCTTATACTAGTGAAATATTCCCTTTTTGACTACATTATTCCCTTTTGTACTATAATATTCCTTTTTGTAGTATAGTACATTTTGTAGTATAGTATTCCCTTTTATAGAACAGAATTTCCTTTTGTAGAACAGTATTCCCTTTTGTAGTACAGTATTTCTTTTAGTAGTGCAACATTCCCTTTTGTACTACAATATTCCCTTTTTTACTATAATATTCCCGTTTGTAGTATAGTACATTATGTAGTACAGTATTCCCTTTCGTAATACAGTATTCCCTTTTGTAGCGCATTATTTCTTTTTGTGATGTAGTTTATTCCTATATGATAGTACAGTTATTTTTATAGTGTGGTTTAATTTAAAAATTAAAATAATTTTTTTTTATTTAATTGTTTATTTATATAGGCATAAAGTAACAAGGCAGTGATTTAATAAAATAATCTAACTATTTATAATCACTTATTTTTCCAATTTGTTACGCACCTGATTAATTTTTGTAACTAATCGCAATTTTTTTGGTCAGTTTTCGTCAATTTATCCGTACTAATGCCTTGTTTTTTGAGAACTTCGTACGCTGTTTTTATTAAAGCGTCTGGTGGATTTTGTTCCCTAGTTAAAATCCAAGCTGTGCCTAAAAAAAAGCATCGCAGTGAACGTGTTTAATTTATTTTTAAAATAATTTTAGTGGTACTTACTTGCGGAAATACCCAGTATATCTTGGCAAGACCAAACTACTGTGTAACCAGTGTAATCAGTACCAAGGACCCAGTAAGGCGAACTTACAGTCACTGGAAATTAATAGAAAAATAAATAATAAATTTTTGTAATTTTCGTATTTTTTTTTTCAATTTTTGGTATTTTTTTTTGTATTTTTTATTAGTTTAATTTTTTGTATGACTTTATATTTATGGTATTTTTTATATTTTTTGTATTTTTGTTGTAATTTTTTATATTTTTGGTGGTTTTTTATTTGTTGTATTTTTAAAAAAAATTTTCTCCGTGTCTTTATATTTTGGTGTTTTTTGTATTTTTAATATAATTTTTTGTTTTTTTTTTATTTCTAGTTTTTATATTTTGGTGTTTTTTGTATTTTTTGTGTTTTTTGTCATTTTTTCTATTTTCGTATGTTTTAAAGTTTTTGTTATTTTTATTTGTTGTTTTTCAACAAATTGTATTCATGTATTTAAATTTTGGTATTTTTTTATTTTTATTGTATTTTTTGTATTTTTATTAATTTTTGCTGTTTCATTTTTGTATTCTTTACAAATTGTTTTCTTTGTCTTTATGTTTTGTTTTGTTTTTTATATTTTTGTATTTTTTTTGAATTTTTTTGAATTTTTTTGAATTTTTTTGAATTTTTTTGAATTTTTTTGAATTTTTTTGAATTTTTTTGAATTTTTTTGAATTTTTTTGAATTTTTTTGAATTTTTTCGAATTTTTTTGAATTTTTTGAATTTTTTTGAATTTTTTTGAATTTTTTTGAATTTTTTTGAATTTTTTTGAATTTTTTTGAATTTTTTTGAATTTTTTTGAATTTTTTTGAATTTTTTTGAATTTTTTTGAATTTTTTTGAATTTTTTTGAATTTTTTTGAATTTTTTTGAATTTTTTTGAATTTTTTTGAATTTTTTTGAATTTTTTTGAATTTTTTTGAATTTTTTTTTATTTTTTTGAATTTTTTTGAATTTGTTTGAATTTTTTTGAATTTTTTTGAATTTTTTTGAATTTTTTTGAATTTTTTTGAATTTTTTTGAATTTCTTTGAATTTTTTTGAATTTTTTTGAATTTTTTTGAATTTTTTTGAATTTTTTTGAATTTTTTTGAATTTTTTTGAATTTTTTTGAATTTTTTTGAATTTTTTTGAATTTTTTTGAATTTTTTTGAATTTTTTTGAATTTTTTTGAATTTTTTTGAATTTTTTTGAATTTTTTTGAATTTTTTTGAATTTTTTTGAATTTTTTTGAATTTTTTTGAATTTTTTTGAATTTTTTTGAATTTTTTTGAATTTTTTTGAATTTTTTTGAATTTTTTTGAATTTTTTTGAATTTTTTTGAATTTTTTTGAATTTTTTTGAATTTTTTTGAATTTTTTTGAATTTTTTTGAATTTTTTTGAATTTTTTTGAATTTTTTTGAATTTTTTTGAATTTTTTTGAATTTTTTTGAATTTTTTTGAATTTTTTTGAATTTTTTTGAATTTTTTTGAATTTTTTTGAATTTTTTTGAATTTTTTTGAATTTTTTTGAATTTTTTTGAATTTTTTTGAATTTTTTTGAATTTTTTTGAATTTTTTTGAATTTTTTTGAATTTTTTTGAATTTTTTTGAATTTTTTTGAATTTTTTTGAATTTTTTTGAATTTTTTTGAATTTTTTTGAATTTTTTTGAATTTTTTTGAATTTTTTTGAATTTTTTTGAATTTTTTTGAACTTTTTTGAATTTTTTTGAATTTTTTTGAATTTTTTTGATTTTTTTGAATTTTTTTGAATTTTTTTGAATTTTTTTGAATTTTTTTGAATTTTTTTGAATTTTTTTGAATTTTTTTGAATTTTTTTGAATTTTTTTGAATTTTTTTGAATTTTTTTGAATTTTTTTTTATTTTTTTGAATTTTTTTGAATTTGTTTGAATTTTTTTGAATTTTTTTGAATTTTTTTGAATTTTTTTGAATTTTTTTGAATTTTTTTGAATTTTTTTGAATTTTTTTGAATTTTTTTGAATTTTTTTGAATTTTTTTAATTTTTTTAATTTTTTAGTATTTTTGGTAGTTTTTATTTGTTGTATTTTTTTGTACAAATTTTATTCTTTATTTGTGTTTATATCTTGTATTTGTATTTTTTGTATTTTTTATATTTTTGCTATTTTTTATTTATTGTATTCTTTACAAATTGTATTCTGTGTCTTTATATTTTGGTGCTTTTATATTTTTTGTATTTTTTCTCTTTTTTCGATTTTTTCATATTTTTGGTAGCTTTTTATTTGTTTTATTTTTGTACAAATTTTATTCTTTATTTTTGTTTGTCTTATATTTATATTTTTTGTATTTTTTTCTATTTTTTTGTATTTGCCATTTTTGGTGTTTTTTAATTAGTTGTATTTTTTTTCGAATTTTATTCTGTACATTTTGGTATTTTTTGTAACTTTATAAGTTTTGAATTTTTTTTCTGATTTTTTTATATTTTTTAATTTGCTGTATTTTTTTAAAAATCATATTCTTTGTTTTTCTTTATATTTTAGTGTTTTTTATTTATCGAATTTTTTACAAATTGTATTCTTTGTGTGTCTTTAAATGTTTGTATCTTTAATGTGATTTTTTGTATATTTTTAGTGTTTTCCTATTTGTATTTTTTTTTAAATTTCTGGTATTTTTTTATTTCATGTTTTTTTTTAACAAATTGTATTCTTTGTGTCATTATATTTTGATATTTTTTATACTTTTTGTAATTTTTGGTATTTTAATGTATTTTTTGTGATTTTTTGAATTTTTTAATATTTTTAATGTTTTTTATTTGTATTTTTTTTATTTCTGATATTTTTTTATTTGATGTTTTTTTTTACAAATTGTATTCTTTGTATCATTATATTTTGATATATTTTATCTTTGTATTTTTTTGTAATTGTTTCTATTTTTTGGATTTTTTATTTTTTTTGTGATTTTTTATTGCATTATTTTTTTTTGTGTTTTTTATATTTTTGGTGGTTTTTTTAATTGTATTTTTTTTCAAATTGTATTCTTTGTATGTCTTTAAATTTTTTGTATTTTTTTAATATTTTTAGTCTTTTTTTATTTATATATTTTTTTAAATTTTTGGTGTTTTTTATTTGATTTTTTTTTCACAAATTGTATTCATTGTGTCTTTACATTTTGGTATTTTTTATATTTTTCGTATTTTTTATAATTTTTTCAATTTTTTTGTTTTTTTTTTATATTTTTTGTGATTTTTTATTTTTGTATTTTTTTTTAAATTAAATTGGATGTCTTTATATTTTGGTCTTTTTTATATATTTTTTTTCTATTTTTAATATAATTTTTTGTATTTTTTGATATTTTTGGTGTTTCTTAATTAGTTGTATTTTTTTCGAATTTTATTCTGAACGTTTTGGTATTTTTTAATGTTTTTGAATTTTTTGTATTTTTTTGAATTTTTTTATATTTTTTAATTTGTTGCATTTTTCTACAAATTATATTCTTTGTTTTTCCTTATATTTTGGTTTCTTTTATATTTTGTGTATTTTTTCGTATTTTTATCTATTTTTTTATTTGTTTCTATTTCTGGTATATTTTTATTGTTTTTTTTTACAAAATGTATTCTTTGTGTCATTATATTTTAATATTTTTTGTTTTTTGATTTTTTTTGTAATTTTTTCTATTTTTTTGTATATTTTATATTTTTTTGTGGTTTTTTATTTGTTGCATTATTCTTTTTTGTTTTTTATATTTTTGGTGCTTTTTTTTAATTGTTGTTTTTTTTTAAATTTTTGGTGTTTTTTTTTTTATTTTTTTTTACAAATTGTATTCTTTGTGTCTTTATATTTTGGTATTTTTTATATTTTTGTGATTTTTTATTTGTTGTAATATTTTTTTTCTTTTTTTATATTTTTGTATTTTTTTTTCAAATTGTATTGTATGTCTTTATATTTTGGTCTTTTTTTATATTTTTTTTGTATTATTAATATAATTTTTTGTATTTTTTAATATTTTTGGAATTTTTTGATTTGTATTTTGGGTCTTTATATTTTGGTATTTTTTATATTTTTGTGATTTTTTATTTGTTGTAATATTTTTTTTCTTTTTTTATATTTTTGTATTTTTTTTTCCAATTGTATTGTATGTCTTTATATTTTGGTCTTTTTTTATATTTTTTTTGTATTATTAATATAATTTTTTGTATTTTTTAATATTTTTGGAATTTTTTGATTTGTATTTTGGGTCTTTATATTTAGGTGTTTTTTATATTTTTTGTATTTTTTTTAAATTTTTTGGTACTTTTTTAAATTTTTGGTGTTTTTTTATTGGTTGTTTTTTTTTACAAATTGTATTCTTTGTATGTTTTTATATTTGCTTATTTCTTATATTTTTTATATTTTTGTTGCTTTTATATTTTTTGTATTTTTTCTATTTTTTTGATTTTTTTCATATTTTGGGTAATTTTTTATTTGTTGTATTTCTGCACAAATTTCATTCTTTATTTTTGTTTATATCTTGTATTTATATTTTATTTTTTTTTATTTTTTCTATTTTTTTGCATTTGTTAAGATTTTTAATGTTTCTTAATTAGTTGTATTTTTTCCGAATTTTATTCTGTACTTGGTATTTTTTTTATTTTTGGTTTGTTTATTTTTTGATTTTTTATATTTTTTAATTCGTTAAATTTTTTTACATATTGTATTTGGTTTTCTTTATATTTTGGTATTTTTTATATTTTGTGTATTTTTTTCAATTTTTTTATTTGTTTCTATTTTAGGTGTTGTTATTTGGTTTGTTTTTTGTGTCATTATTTTTTATATTTGTTGTATTTTTTTTAAATTTTTTCAATTTTTTTTTTGTACTTTTTATATTCTCGTTGATTTTTTATTTGTTGCATTATTTGTTTTTGTTTTTTATGTTTTTGGTGGTTTTTTATTTGTTGTATTTTTTTCAAATTTTATTCTTTGTATGTGTGTATATTTTTTTATATATTTTTTTTGTATTTTTTGATATTATTAGTATTTTTGGATTTGCATTTTTTTTAATTTTTGGTATTTTTTTAATTGTTTTTTTTTACAAATTATATTCTTTGTGTCTATATTTTGGTGTTTTTTTTTGTATTTGTATTGTAAATTTTTATATTTTTTTATTTTTGATGTATTCTTTACAAATTTTATTCTTTGAGTCGTTATATTTTTGTGTTTTTTATATTTTTTGTATTTTTATTGTAAATTTTTGTATTTTTTTATTTATTATATTTTTTAATTTTTTATAATTTGTTACAAGTTTTTTTTTGAATTTTTATTGTATTGTTTTGTATTTATTTTTATTTTTTATATTTTTGAATTTTTTTTATTTTTGTTGATTTTTCATTTGTTGTATTTTTGGACAAATTTTATTTTTTGTTTGTCTATTTTTTGTTTCTTTTTTATTTTTTGTAATTTTTGTAAATTTGGTGTTTCTTATTTGTTGTATTTTTATATTTTTTGTATTTTAAATGTAATTTTTTGTATTTTTATATTTTTGGTGTTTTTTTATTTGCCGATTTTTTTTAAAAATTGTATTCTTTGTATATCTTTATATTTTGGTATATTGTATATGTTTTTGTATTTTTTTAAATTTTTTGTGGTTTTTTATGTTGTATTTTTTTACGAACTGTATTCCTTGTATGTCTTTATATTTTGGTGTTTTCTAAATTTTTTATATTTTTTTTTTGCATTTTTTGTATTTTTTTGTATTTTTTAAATTCTGTTTTTTTTTTATTTGTTATATTTGTTCTACAAATTTAATTTGTGTCTTTATATTTTGGTATTTTTTATTTTTTATATATTGTATATTTTTTTATGTGTTTTAATTTTTATTGTTTCTATTTGTTGTATTTGTTATATTTTTTTATTTTTTTTTGTAATTTGTCCTATTTTTTAACATTTTTATAATTGTATGGATTATTTTTGTTGAATTAAATAAAAGAAAATTTAATGTTAAAATTTTAAATATTTGTAAAAAATCAAAAAAATATTGAGAGTAGAAAATTAATTTTTTATATATTTTGTATTTTTATTAATTTTGTATATCTTTTAAATTGTTAAATTAAAAAGAAAACACATAAAACTTTATTTTTTTCAGTGATAATAATATTTAGTTATACATAATAATAAATTTGTTAATTTTATTTTTTATATATTTTTTATTTTTATTTATTTTAATTTAATATATTTTACATTTCCTTTAAATTTAAATTATTTAAGATAAAGAAAAAAAATTGGGTAACATTTTTTTAGTATATTTTTATTTATTTTTTAATTTTTTTAATATTGAAAAATTTATTAAAAATAAATTAATAAAAAATATTGAAATAATACAAAAAATGTTAAAAATATTTTTTTTGTGGAAAATTAAATCAATTTAAAATGTAAAAAATAAATAAATAAATTTTGTATTTATTATAAATTTTTTAGGTACTGACCTGGTACATGAAACGTCACTTCTAATTTAGCTTCCCCATTGGTAGACACAACTTTAGCACTTCCTTCTATAGACGAATCCAAACCGGCTCTAAATATTTAAAAAAAAATATAATAAAAAAATATAAATTACAAATATTTACAAACTATAAAAATTTAAAAAAAAATCCATATTTGCTGTAAGAATTTATTTTTTATATTTTTTGTAATATTTTTATTGTATACTTGTATTTTTTAAAGTTTTTTTTGTATTTATTGTTATTTTTATTATTTTTTATTTCTTTAATTTTTTTCTCTACATTTTAAAAAATAATAAATAAAAGTATAAAGTACAAACAATAATAGTTAAAAAAATTAAATAAAAAAAATTGTGAGAATTTATTTTTTGTAATCTTTGTGATTGATTTGTTTTTTTTTTATATATTTTTGTACTTTTTTGTTTATGTTACTATTTTTATTATTTTTTATTTGTTGTATTTTTTTCTGAATAATAAAAAATATTAATAAAAAGAAACATAAATAGCAAAATTATAAAAAAAACAACTTTTTTACGTTTTATCTGTGAGAATTAATTTTTTGTTTTATTTTTTACTTTTTGTATTTGTATATTTTTTATATTTTTCTATTTTTTTGTATTGGTTATTATTTTTGTTATTTTTTTATTGATAATTTTTTGTTTTCATATTAAAAAATAACAAGAAATACAAAAATAAATCCCCATCATATAATTTTGTCGAGTTTACTTTTTTGTATGTATTTGTCTTGATTGTTTGTTACGGTTGTAGCACTTTGTATTGTTGTTGACAAAATTTGAAAACTTGAAACATTATGGACCGATTCCATTCAAAATTGGTAGGTGGAGATTTTTCAGGTCGGATATTAGGAATTTTGTGTCAAAATTAATTAATTCGAGATGGCGACTTCAAGATGGCGACTCCAAGATGGCGGACGTGATTTATGATTATTGACAGATTCTATTCAAAATTGGTAACTGGAGTTTTTTGAGTTCGGACATTACAAATTTTGTGCCAAAATGAGTCAATTCAAAATGGCGACTTCAAGATGGCGACTTCAAGATGGCGGACGTGATTTATGATTATTGACAGATTCTAATCAAAATTGGTATGTGGAGATTTTTGAGGCCGGACATTACAAATTTTGTACCAAAATTAATTAATTCAATATGGCGACTTCAAGATGGCGACTCCAAGATGGCGGACGTGATTTATGATTATTGACAGATTCTAATCAAAATTGGTATGTGGAGATTTTTGAGTTCGAACAATACGAATTTTTTGTCAAAATTAATAAATTCAAGATGGCGACTTCAAGTTAGCGACTCCAAGATGGCGGACGTGATTTATGACTATTGACAGATTATATTCAAAATTGGTATGTGAATATTCTTGAGGTCGGACATTATGAATTTTTTGTCAAAATTAGTAAATTCAAGATGGCGACTCCAAGGTGGCGACTGCAAGATGGCGGACAAGATTTACGGTTATTCACGGATTCTATTCAAAATTGGTCTCTGGGTGTTTTTGGATCGGAGATTACGAATTTGTTGTCAAAATAGGTAAATTCAAGATGGCGACTTCAAGATGGCGACTCTAGGATAGCGGACGTGATTTATGATTATTGACAGATTCTATTCAAAATCGTTATGTGGAGATTCTTGAGGTCGGACATTATGAATTTCTTGTCAAAATTAGTAAATTCAAGATGACGACATCAAGATGGCGACTGCAAGATGGCGGACGATAATTATGATTATTGACCTATTCTATTGAAAATTGGTAAGTGTGGGTTTTTGGACTCGGAGATTATGAATTTTTTATTAAAATTAGTAAATTCAATATGGCGATTCCAAGATGGCGGACGAGGTTTATGATTATTGAACGAATATTTCCAAAATTAGTCTTTGGGTGTTTTTGGGATCAGAGATTACCAATTTTTTGCCAAAATCAGTTAATTCAAGATGACGACTTCAAAATGGCGACTGCAAGATGGCGGACGATAATTATGATAATTGACCTATTCTATTAAAAACTGGTAAGAGTGGGTTTTTGGACTCGGAGATTATGATTTCGGAGGTCGGGCATTATGAATTTTCTGTCAAAATTAGTAAATTTAAGATGGCGACTCAAAGATGGCGACTGCACGATGTCGGACGAGATTTGTGGTTATTGACAGATTCTGTTAAAAATTAGTCAGTGAGTGTTTTTGAGATCAGAGATTAGGAATTTTTTGTCAAAATCAGTAAATTCAAGATGGCGACTACAAGATAGCGACTGCAAGATGGCGGACAAGATTTATGATTATTCACAGATTCTATTCAAAATTGGTTTGTGGGTGATGTTGGGGTCGGAGATTACGAATTTGTTGTCAAAATAGGTAAATTCATATGGCGACTTCAAGATGGCGACTCCAAGATGGCGACTCCAAGGCGACTCCAAGATGGCGGACGTGATTTATGATTATTGACATATTCTATACAAAATTGGTATGTGGAGATTTCTGAGGTCGGACATTATGAATTTTTTGTCAAAATTAGTAAATTCAAGATGGCGACTGCAAGATAGTTGACGAGATTTATGGTTATTGACAGACTCTATTCAAAATTGGTCTGTGGGTGTTTTTGGGGCTAGAGATTACGAATTTTTTGTCAAAATTAATAAATTCAAGATGGCGACTTCAAAATGGCAACTCCAAGATGGCGGACGTGATTTTTGATTATTGACAGATTCTATTCAAAATTGGTATGTAAAGATTTTTGAGGTCGGACATTACGAATTTTTAGTCAAAATTAATAAATTCAAGATGGCGACTTCAAAATGGCGACTCCAAGATGGCGGACGTGATTTATGATTATTGACAGATTCTATTCAAAATTGGTATGTGGAGATTCGTGAAGTCGGACATTATGAATTTTTTGTCAAAAATAGTAAATTCAAGATGACGACTTCAAGATGGCGACCGCAAGATGGCGGACGATAATTATGATAATTTACCTATTCTATTAAAAATTGGTAAGTGTGGGTTTTTGGACTCGGAGATTATGAATTTTTTATTAAAATTAGTAAATTCAATATGGCGATTCCAAGATGGCGGACGAGATTAATGATTATTGACCGAATCTATCCAAAATTAGTCTGTGGGTGTTTTTTTGGTTGTAGATAACGAATTTTTTGTCAGAATTAATAAATTCAAGATGGCCGACGATAATTATGATTATTGATCGATTCTATTCAAAATTGGGATGTGGGGATTTTTGAGGTCGGAGATTATGAATTTTTTGTCAGAATTAATAAATTCAAGATGGCGAATTTAAGATGGCGACGGCTAGATGGCTGACGATAATTATGATTATTGATCGATATCATTCAAAATTGGGATGTGGGGATTTTTGAGGTCGGAGATTACGAATATTTTATCCAAATTAGTGAATTCAAGATGGCGACTGCAAGATGGCGGACGATAATTATGATTATTGATCGATTCTATTCAAAATTGGGATGTGGGGATTTTTGAGGTCGGAGATTATGGATTTTTTGTAAAAATTAATAAACTTAAGATGGCGATTCCAAGATGGCGGACGATAATTATGATTATTGACCGATTTTATTTAAAATTTGTATGTAAGGGTGTTTAGTGTCGTAGATCATGAATTTTTTGTCAACAAAATTAATAAATGGAAAATGGCGATTCCAAGATGGAGGAAGAAATTTATCATTATGGATCTATTCATTTTTGTTTGTTTGCCATAATTTAAATTAAAAAAAATATTATTATTAAATAATCAAGTACTTACACTTTCATTTTGTTAAAAACTTTAACAGTACCATCATCATTTAACGAGTACTCAGCTGTGATACATTTACCTCCTATTTCATATATAATCGGGTATTTTTCTTGCTCGTACCATTTTCCTAGGTACTAAAATAAAATATAAAATTTATAAAATTAACACTAAAAAAAATAACTAATTAAATATATACTAACCGCAGTAACATTAAAATTTTTAGCTACTGTAAGTTTTTTACAATGATGTAAAGAAAAATATTGTGCTGATAAAAAATTCGGTAATAATATTGTAACAAATAAGAACAACATTTTTAACGTAACTTAATTGAAGAAAAACACAACTTTAACTATAAGTAAATAAAATGCAATTTGTTTTTTTACTTAAACAACCTTGGGGAAAATTTTAATATATGTAATTAAATAATTTTGTCATATATTGACTTTGTTACTGGACTTTTTAACGATTTTATTATCGCTAAAAATTATTACGCGTATTGATTAATTGTTTATTTTATGGAGAATAAAGATATTATTATTATTATTTTAGTATCTATTAAGTCGTAATTTGTTTTTCAGGAATATAAAAATTTAATGTTATTTCCTATTCATAGAAACTATTAGTTAAATATGCACTGGAAAAAAATATTAACTTAAACACATTTAAATAATATATACACCAAGAAAAATGAACCTAACTTATTTTTAACCCAAGAAAAACATTTTTAATTCCATATTTTTTTCTCAGTGTATTAATTAAAACCCATTTGACTTATATGTAGACAAAGAAAAAAGTGGTTTATACAGTTTTTCTCTTTATTTTTACGATACACTAAAAAAAAGTGGCTATTGTATATTATTTATTTAAGATTCAGTTACATTAAATTTTACATTATTTTTCAGTTGATAAATGACGTTAATGTCTCAAAATTTGAAATTTCTTTAATAGTTTTGATTTTGACAGTTGACAAATGACGTTTAAGTCAAAATGTCCAACTAGATCCATTTTGTATGATTTGACTGTTAAAAAATGACTTTTAAACTGGCAGTATTGACGTTTTTATAATTTGACAGTTGACAAATGACATTAAATTTGACAGTTGACAAATGACATTAAATTTGACAGTTGACAAATGACATTAAATTTGACAGTTGACAAATGACATTAAATTTGACAGTTGACAAATGACATTAAATTTGACAGTTGACAAATGACATTAAATTTGACAGTTGACAAATGACATTAAATTTGACAGTTGACAAATGACATTAAATTTGACAGTTGACAAATGACATTAAATTTAACAGTTGACAAATGACATTAAATTTGACAGTTGACAAATGACATTAAATTTGACAGTTGACAAATTACATTAAATTTGACAGTTGACAAATGACATGAAATTTGACAGTTGACAAATTACATTAAATTTGACAGTTGACAAATTACATTAACTTTGGCAGTTGACAAATGACATTAAATTTGACAGTTGACAAATGACATTAAATTTGACAGTTGACAAATGACACTAAAATTATCTTTACGTTACCTAATTTGACATTTTGTCAAATATTTTAAATTTGACAGTTGACAAATGACGTTTAAGTCAAAATGTCCAACTAGATCCATTTTGTATGATTTGACTGTTAAAAAATGACTTTTAAACTGGCAGTATTGACGGTTTTATAATTTGGCAGTTGACAAATGATATTAAATTTGACAGTTGACAAATGACATTAAATTTGACAGTTGACAAATGGCATTAAAATTATCTTTACGTTACCCAATTTGACGTTTTGTCAAATATTTTAATTTTGACAGTTGACAAATGACGTTTAAGTCAAAATGTCCAACTAGATCCATTTTGTATGATTTGACTGTTAAAAAATGACTTTTAAACTGGCAGTATTGACGGTTTTATAATTTGACAGTTGACAAATGACATTAAATTTGACAGTAGACAAATGACATTAAAATCATCTTTACGTTACCTATTTTGACATTTGTCAAATATTCTAAATTTGACAGTTGATAAATGACGTTTAAGTCAAAATGTCTAACCAGATCCGTTTTGTATGATTTAACTGTTAAAAAATGACGTTTAAACTGGCAGTATTGACGTTTTTATAATTTGACAGTTGACAAATGACATTAAATTTGACAGTTGACAAATGACATTAAAATTATCTTTACGTTACCTAATTTGACAATTTGTCAAATTTTTAAATTTGACAGCTGACAAATGACGTTTAAGTCAAAATGTCAAACTAGATCCATTTTGTATAATTTGACTGTTAAAAAATGACGTTTAAACTGGCAGTATTGACGTTTTTATAATTTGACAGTTGACAAATGACATTAAATTTGACAGTTGACAAATTACATTAAATTTGACAGTTGACAAATGACATTAAATTTGACAGTCGACAAATGACATTAAAATTATCTTTACGTTACTCAATTTCACGTTTTGTCAAATTTTTAAATTTGACAGTTGACAAATGACGTTTAAGTCAAAATGTCCAACTAGATCCATTTTGTATAATTTGACTGTTAAAAAATGACGTTTAAACTGGCAGTATTGACGTTTTTATAATTTGACAGTTGACAAATGACATTAAATTTGACAGTTGACAAATGACATTAAAATTATCTTTTCGTTACCCAATTTGACATTTTGTCAAATATTTTAAATTTGACAGTTGGCAAATTACGTTTGAGTTAAAATGTCCTACTAGATCAACTTTGTATGATTGGAATGTTAAAAAATGACGTTTTTATAATTTGACAGTTCACAAATGACATTAAAATCATCATTACGTAACCAAATTTAATAGTTTGTCAAATGTTTTAATTTTGACAGTTGACAAATGACGTTTAAGTCAAAATGTCCAACTAGATCAACTTTGTATGATTTAAATGTTAAAAAATGACGTTTTGATAATTTGACAGTTCACAAATGACATTAAAATCATCATTACGTAACTAAATTTGACATGTTGTCAAATATTTTAAATTTGACATTAGACAAATGATGGTGAAGTTGTCAAAGTTGTCAAAGTTGTCAAAGTTGTCAAAGTTGTCAAAGTTGTCAAAGTTGTCAAAGTTGTCAAAGTTGTTAAAGTTGTCAAAGTTGTCAAAGTTGTTGGCAAAGTTGTCAAAGTTGTCAAAGTTGTCAAAGTTGTCAAAGTTGTCAAAGTTGTCAAAGTTGTCAAAGTTGTCAAAGTTGTCAAAGTTTTCAAAGTTGTCAAAGTTGTCAAAGTTGTCAAAGTTGTCAAAGTTGTCAAAGTTGTCAAAGTTGTCAAAGTTGTCAAAGTTGTCAAAGTTGTCAAAGTTGGCAAAGTTTTCAAAGTTGTCAAAGTTGTCAAAGTTGTCAAAGTTGTCAAAGTTGTCAAAGTTGTCAAAGTTGTCAAAGTTGTCAAAGTTGTCAAAGTTGTCAAAGTTGTCAAAGTTGTCAAATAATAACAAGAAGTTTAAAAAAAATGTGTAATAAGCAAAAAATTGTATGTAGCCTTGTAACCGAAAAAAAACGCCAAGGAAATTGTTAAAAATATTGTCACTGTAAAAAAATTGTCAATATCAAAAAATTAACAATATTAAAAAATTGTAACTGTCAAAAAATAATTACTAGAAATGTTAATTATATTGTAATGGACAAAAAATTGTAATAGATAAAAAATTGTAATGGATAAAAAATTGTAATTGACATAAAATTGTAATTGTTAAAAAATTGTACGGGGAAAATTGTGATAGCAAAAAATTGTAGTTGTTAAGAAATTGTAATGGGAAAAATTGTGACCTAAAAAAATTGTATTGTGCATAAAATTGTTAATTGGAAAAAAATTTAAATGGACAAAAAATTGTAGTTGGAAAAAACTGGTATGGTCTAAAAATTGTAATGGGCATAAAATTGTAATGAGCAAAAAATTGTTTAGGACAAAAAATTGTTTTGGACAAAAAGTTGTAAAAAATTGTAGTTGGTAAAAAATTGTAATGGAAAAAAATCATGGCCTAAAAATTGGAACTGGCAAAAAATTGTTAAGGGCAAAAAATTGTTTGCAAAAAATTGTAATGGGAACAAATTATAGCCTAAAAATTGTAATGGGAAAAAATTATTAAAGGCAAAAAATTGTAATGGGCAAAAAATTGCAAGTGGAAAAAATTGTAATTGATAAAAAATTGTAACGGGAAAAAATTGGTATGGCTTAAAAATTATAATGGACATAAAATTGTAATACGCAAAAAATTGTTAAGGACAAAAAATTGTATTGGACAAAAAACTGTAATAGGAAAAAATTGTAATTGATAAAAATTGTAACAGGGAAAAATTGTAAAATATTATAACTGGAAAAGAAATTGTCACTGAAAAAACCAGTAAAAAATTGTAATTGTTAAAAAATTGTAATGAAAAATTTTTATGGTCTAAAAATTGTAATGAGCAAAAATTGTATGGGCAAAAAATTGTAATGAGCAAAAAATTGTAATAGGCAAAAAATTGTAATGGACATAAAATTGTAATTGTTAAAAAATTGTTATGGTCTAAAAATTGTAATGTACAAAAACTGTATGGGCAAAAAATTGTGATTGACAGAAAAATTGTCAAAGGTAAAAAATTGTAATGGACAATAAATTGTATTGAGAAAAAAAATTATAATAGGCAAAAAATTGTAATGAAAAAAAATTGTTACGATTTAAAAATTGTAATGAGCAAAAATTGTACTGGGCCAAAAATTATGGATGACAAAAAATTGTATTTGTTAAAAAATTGTAATCGGCAAAAATTGTAATTAGCATTGTAAGTGAAAAAAAAATTAATTACTAAAAAAACTATTAAAAAATTGTAAATTTCAAAAAAATAGTAACTAAAAGTGTTAATTAAATTGTAATGGGCAAAAAATTGTAATGGGCAAAAAATTTGTAATGGACAAAAAATTTGTAATGGACAATAAATTATAATGTGGAAAAAAAATTGTAGTGGACAAAAAATTGTAATGAAAAAAACTGTTATGGATTAAAAATTGTAATGAGCAAAAATTGTACTTGTCCAAAAATTGTGGTGGACAAAAAATTGTATTTGTTAAAAAATTTCAGTGAACAATAATTCCACTAGGATAAAAGTTGTAATAGGCCAAAAATTGTAATAGACCAAAATTGTAATTGTTTAAAAATTGTAATCAGCAAAAATTGTAATTAACATAATAACTGAAAAAAAATTATAACTGAAAAAACTAATAAAAAATTGTAAATTTCAAAAAAATAGTGACTAAAAGTGTTAATCAAACTGTAATGGACAAAAAATAGTAATAGACATAAAATTGTAATGGACAAAAAATTGTAATAGGCATAAAATTGTAAATGTTAAAAATTGTAATTAGATAATAACTAATGAAAAAAAATGTCACTGAAAAAACTAATAAATATTTGTAATTGCTGAAAAATAGTAACTAGAAGTGTTAATTAAATTGTAATATGCAAAAATTGTAATGGACAAAAAATTGTAATGGGCAAAAATTTTTTAATGGACAAAAGATTTGTAAGGGACAATAAATTGTAATAGGGAAAAATTTGTAATGGACAAAAAATTGTAATGGAAAAAAATTGTTATGGTTTAAAAATTGTAATGAACAAAAATTGTATCTGACCATAAATTGTGGTGGACAAAAAATTGTATTTATTAAAAAATTTCAGTGAGCAAGAATTCTGCTGGAAAAAAATTGTAATAGACCAAAATTTTAATTGTTAAAAAATTGTAATCGGCAAAAATTGTAATTAGCATTGTAACTGAAAAAAAAAAATAACCGCCAAAAAAACTATTAAAAAATTGTAAATTTTAAAAAAATAGTAACTAAAAGTGTTAATCAAACTGTAATGGGCAAAAAATTTGTAATGGACAAAAAATTTGTAATGGTCAAAAAATCATACTGGACAAAAAATTGTAATGAGCAAAAATTGTATATACAAAAAATTGGAAAAATCGTAAAAAAAAACAGGAAAAAAGTCTTAAATTTCGTAAATAATTTAAAAAATTGCGAAAAAGAAAAAAAATGTAAGAATCTTAAAAAATCGTAAAAAATCGTAAAAAATCGTAAAAAATCGTAAAAAATCGTAAAAAATCGTAAAAAATCGTAAAAAATCGTAAAAAATCGTAAAAAATCGTAAAAAATCGTAAAAAATCGTAAATAATAGTAAAAAAACGTAAAAAAGTGTAAAAAATGGTAAAAAAGTGTAAAAAAACCCTAAAAAAAACAGGCAAAAAGTCGTAAAATTTCGTAAATAATTTAAAAAGTTAAGAAAGAGAAAAAATGAAAGAAACTTAAAAAATCGTAAATAATCGTTAAAAATGGTAAAAAAACTAAAAAAACTCTAAAAAAAAGGAAAAAAGTCGTAAAATTTCGTAAGTAATTTAAAAAAATCAAGAAAGAAAAAAAATGGAAAAAATGGTAAGAAAATTGTAAAAAACGTAATTCTCAAAGAATAGTAATTAGAAGTATTAAATAAATTGTAATGAGTAAAAATTGTAATCGACAAAAAATTGTAATAGGCAAAAAATGTGTAAAGAACCGAAAATTGTAATGGGGAAAAATTTGTAATCGACTAAAAATTGTAAATTTCAAAAAAAAAAACTAAAAATGTTAATCACATTGTAATGAACAAAAAATAGTAATGGACAAAAAATTGTAATGAGCAAAAATAGTATGGGGCAAAAAATTGTAATCGGCAAAAAATTGCAAAAGGCAAAAAATTGTAATGGGCAAAAAATGTGTAAGGAACCAAAAATTGTAATTGAGAATAATTTGTAATGGACAAAAAATTGTAATGAAAAAAAATTGTTATGGTTTAAAAATTGTAATGAGCAAAAATTGTACAGGGCCAAAAATTGTCGTGGACAAAAAATTGTATTGAAAAATTTCAATGAGCAAGAATTCTGCTGAGAAAAAAATTGTAATAGGCAAAAAATTGTAACTGTTAAAAAATTGTAATCAGCCAAAATTGTAATTAGCAAAAAACTGTTAAAAAGTTGTAAATTTCAAAAAAATAGTAACTAAAAGTTTTACTCAAATTGTAATGGACAAAAAATTGTTAGGTGTAAAAAATTGTAATGGGCAAAAAATGGGTAAAGGCAAATTTTTTTTCGAATTGTAATTTATCAGAATTAATAAATAAAAAAGAAAAAAAAAGAAAAACTAAAGAAAAATAAATCAAAATCTAGAAATTTCTTTAAAATAAAAACGACAATAAACCAATAAAAAAAATTATGAAAAATATTAAAAAAACAAATAAAATAAACACAAAAAATATACAGTGTGTCCAATTACCATATGGATAATTTTTTTATTTATAGTTTAATGAAAAAAAACTTATTCTTTATAAAAAATTGTGCATGATCTACAACATAAAATTCAACAATCAGATAATACATTTTTTTAACCGTATACGAGGGGCGTCAAAAAATATAAATTTTGCTCAAGAATAAAGTACCCTAATTTTAAAAAATATAAAAAAATATAATTTAAAAAACTTGTTTAGAAACAATATGTAAGATCAAATATAAAATCACAGCCTCCTATATTAAAAAAAATATTTTTTTTAATAACTTTTTTTTCATAATACTAAGAATAAAAAAGTTTCCGATTTAATTGAACATACTGTATAATCTAGAAAAAATAGTAAAATTATAAAAAATTATTTTTTTCTTAAATGTTAATAATAAATGTTAATAATAAATGATGCTCATTATAAAACAGGAGGCAATTAGTTTCGGCTAAAAAACCATCTTCAGAGCCAAATAGAATAATAAGATTAAATTTATATTAATAATTTTAGTACTAACCGCAGATGCATTAAAATTTTGTTCAACATCAGGATTTGGACAACCCTTTAAACCTAAACTACAACTAGATAAACCCACTAAAACAAATAACAAACAGATCGTTATTTTAATCATGATTAAAATAATTAATAATGGACTTATTGCATTTATACGCTTTTATATATAATCATATAATCAGTAAAATCTCAAGTATATTATTTATTTTCGATTAACGATTTGATGGATGTTAGGGTCATTTTTTTTTTTTTTTTTTTTTGATAACTATATTTGTTGATGAGTGGAATGTTTTTAAAGTTAATAAAATATTGATTATATTTTAAATATAATAATTTCTTAATTGGTAAATAGGATGATAACAATAATAAAAAAATCATATCGATTAAAAAAATATTTTGTTGCTTTGTTTAATAAAAAAAAAAATAACCAGTACTCAACTTTATAAATGATAATAGTTTTTTTAGATACTAATATAATAGCAGTACACAGTTTTTTTTTTTGTTTCTTATATGTAGCGAGAAAATAAAAAGAACGATACACAGCTGTATAATATCCAATATTTATATAATGAGGTTCAAAAATGTACAAAAATTAGAAATTCCTCACAAATTGGCATCACTGTTGATTATAAAATTCTTAAAAATGGAAAATTCCCCACTAATTGGCATCGCTGTTGATTAAAAACTACCCAAAAATAGGAAATTCCCCTCAAATTGACATCACTGTTGATTACAAAATTCCAAAAAATGGAAAATTCCCCACAAATTGGCATCGCTTTTGATTAAAAAATACCCAAAAATAGGAAATTCCCCTCAAATTGACATCACTGTTGATTACAAAATTCCAAAAAATGGAAAATTCCCCACAAATTGGCATCGCTGTTGATTAAAAAATACCCAAAAATAGGAAATTCCCCTCAAATTGACATCACTGTTGATTAAAAAATATCCAAAATGGGAAATTCTCCACTAATTGGCATCGTTGTTGATTAAAAAATACCCAAAAATAGGAAATTCCCCTCAAATTGACATCACTGTTGATTAAAAAATATCCAAAATGGGAAATTCTCCACTAATTGGCATCGTTGTTGATTAAAAAATACCCAAAAGTAGGAAATTCCCCTCAAATTGACATCACTGTTGATTACAAAATTCCAAAAAATGGAAAATTCCCCTCAAATTGGCATCGCTGTTGATTAAAAACTACCCAAAAATAGGAAATTCCCCTCAAATTGACATCACTGTTGATTACAAAATTCCAAAAAATGGAAAATTCCCCACAAATTGGCATCGCTGTTGATTAAAAAATACCCAAAAATAGGAAATTCCCCTCAAATTGACATCACTGTTGATTACAAAATTCCAAAAAATGGAAAATTCCCCACAAATTGGCATCGCTGTTGATTAAAAAATACCCAAAAATAGGAAATTCCCCTCAAATTGACATCACTGTTGATTACAAAATTCCAAAAAATGGAAAATTCCCCACAAATTGACATCGCTGTTGATTAAAAAATACCCAAAAATAGGAAATTCCCCTCAAATTGACATCACTGTTGATTACAAAATTCCAAAAAATGGGAAATTCCCCACAGATTGGCATCGCTGTTGATTAAAAAATACCCAAAAATAGGAAATTCCCCTCAAATTGACATCACTGTTGATTACAAAATTCCAAAAAATGGGAAATTCCCCACAAATTGGCATCGCTGTTGATTAAAAAATACCCAAAAATAGGAAATTCCCCTCAAATTGACATCACTGTTGATTACAAAATTCCAAAAAATGGAAAATTCCCCACAAATTGGCATCGCTGTTGATTAAAAAATACCCAAAAATAGGAAATTCCCCTTAAATTGACATCACTGTTGATTACAAAATTCTCAAAAATAGGAAAATTCCCCACAAATTGGCATCGCTATTGATTAAAAAATACCCAAAAATTGGAAATTCCCCTCAAATTGACATCACTGTTGATTACAAAATTCCAAAAAATGGAAAATTCCCCACAAATTGGCATCGCTGTTGATTAAAAAATACCCAAAAATAGGAAATTCCCCTCAAATTGACATCACTGTTGATTACAAAATTCCAAAAAATGGAAAATTTCCCACAAATTGGCATCGCTGTTGATTAAAAAATACCCAAAAATAGGAAATTCCCCTCAAATTGACATCACTGTTGATTACAAAATTCTCAAAAATAGGAAAATTCCCCACAAATTGGCATCGCTATTGATTAAAAAATACCCAAAAATTGGAAATTCCCCTCAAATTGACATCACTGTTGATTACAAAATTCCAAAAAATGGAAAATTCCCCACAAATTGGCATCGCTGTTGATTAAAAAATACCCAAAAATAGGAAATTCCCCTCAAATTGACATCACTGTTGATTACAAAATTCCAAAAAATGGAAAATTCCCCACAAATTGGCATCGCTGTTGATTAAAAAATACCCAAAAATAGGAAATTCCCCTCAAATTGACATCACTGTTGATTACAAAATTCCAAAAAATGGAAAATTCCCCACAAATTGGCATCGCTGTTGATTAAAAAATACCCAAAAATAGGAAATTCCCCTCAAATTGACATCACTGTTGATTACAAAATTCCAAAAAATGGAAAATTCCCCACAAATTGGCATCGCTGTTGATTAAAAAATACCCAAAAATAGGAAATTCCCCTCAAATTGACATCACTGTTGATTACAAAATTCCAAAAAATGGGAAATTCCCCACAAATTGGCATCGCTGTTGATTAAAAAATACCCAAAAATTGGAAATTCCCCTCAAATTGACATCACTGTTGATTACAAAATTCCAAAAAAATGGAAAATTCCCCTCAAATTGGCATCGCTGTTGATTAAAAAATACCCAAAAATAGGAAATTCCCCTATAATTGACATCACTGTTGATTACAAAATTCCAAAAAATGGAAAATTCCCCACAAAATGGCATCGCTGTTGATTAAAAAATACCCAAAAATAGGAAATTCCCCTCAAATTGACATCACTGTTGATTACAAAATTCCAAAAAATGGGAAATTCCCCACAAATTGGCATCGCTGTTGATTAAAAAAAACCCAAAAATAGGAAATTCCCCTCAAATTGACATCACTGTTGATTACAAAATTCTCAAAAATAGGAAATTCCCCAAAAATTGACATCGCTGTTGATTAAAAAATACCCAAAAATAGGAAATTCCCCTCAAATTGACATCACTGTTGATTACAAAATTCCAAAAAATGGAAAATTCCCCACAAATTGGCATCGCTGTTGATTAAAAACTACCCAAAAATAGGAAATTCCCCTCAAATTGACATCACTGTTGATTACAAAATTCCAAAAAATGGAAAATTCCCCACAAATTGGCATCGCTGTTGATTAAAAAATACCCAAAAATAGGAAATTCCCCTCAAATTGACATCACTGTTGATTATAAAATTCTTAAAAATGGAAAATTCCCCACTAATTGGCATCACTGTTGATTAAAAAATACCCAAAAATAGGAAATTCCCCTCAAATTGACATCACTGTTGATTACAAAATTCCAAAAAATGGAAAATTCCCCTCAAATTGGCATCGCTGTTGATTAAAAACTACCCAAAAATAGGAAATTCCCCTCAAATTGACATCACTGTTGATTACAAAATTCCAAAAAATGGGAAATTCCCCACAAATTGGCATCGCTGTTGATTAAAAAATACCCAAAAATAGGAAATTCCCCTTAAATTGACATCACTGTTGATTACAAAATTCTCAAAAATAGGAAAATTCCCCACAAATTGGCATCGCTATTGATTAAAAAATACCCAAAAATTGGAAATTCCCCTCAAATTGACATCACTGTTGATTACAAAATTCCAAAAAATGGAAAATTCCCCACAAATTGGCATCGCTGTTGATTAAAAAATACCCAAAAATAGGAAATTCCCCTCAAATTGACATCACTGTTGATTACAAAATTCCAAAAAATGGAAAATTTCCCACAAATTGGCATCGCTGTTGATTAAAAAATACCCAAAAATAGGAAATTCCCCTCAAATTGACATCACTGTTGATTACAAAATTCTCAAAAATAGGAAAATTCCCCACAAATTGGCATCGCTATTGATTAAAAAATACCCAAAAATTGGAAATTCCCCTCAAATTGACATCACTGTTGATTAAAAAATTCCAAAAAATGGAAAATTCCCCACAAATTGGCATCGCTGTTGATTAAAAAATACCCAAAAATAGGAAATTCCCCTCAAATTGACATCACTGTTGATTACAAAATTCCAAAAAATGGAAAATTCCCCACAAATTGGCATCGCTGTTGATTAAAAAATACCCAAAAATAGGAAATTCCCCTCAAATTGACATCACTGTTGATTACAAAATTCCAAAAAATGGAAAATTCCCCACAAATTGGCATCGCTGTTGATTAAAAAATACCCAAAAATAGGAAATTCCCCTCAAATTGACATCACTGTTGATTAAAAAATATCCAAAATGGGAAATTCTCCACTAATTGGCATCGTTGTTGATTAAAAAATACCCAAAAGTAGGAAATTCCCCTCAAATTGACATCACTGTTGATTACAAAATTCCAAAAAATGGAAAATTCCCCACAAATTGGCATCGCTGTTGATTAAAAAATACCCAAAAATAGGAAATTCCCCTCAAATTGACATCACTGTTGATTACAAAATTCCAAAAAATGGAAAATTCCCCACAAATTGACATCGCTGTTGATTAAAAAGTACCCAAAAATAGGAAATTCCCCTCAAATTGACATCACTGTTGATTACAAAATTCCAAAAAATGGGAAATTCCCCACAAATTGGCATCGCTGTTGATTAAAAAATACCCAAAAATAGGAAATTCCCCTCAAATTGACATCACTGTTGATTAAAAAATTCCAAAAAATGGAAAATTCCCCACAAATTGGCATCGCTGTTGATTAAAAAATACCCAAAAATAGGAAATTCAACTCAAATTGACATCACTGTTGATTACAAAATTCCAAAAAATGGAAAATTCCCCACAAATTGACATCGCTGTTGATTAAAAAATACCCAAAAATAGGAAATTCCCCTCAAATTGACATCACTGTTGATTACAAAATTCCAAAAAATGGGAAATTCCCCACAAATTGGCATCGCTGTTGATTAAAAAATACCCAAAAATAGGAAATTCCCCTCAAATTGACATCACTGTTGATTAAAAAATATCCAAAATGGGAAATTCTCCACTAATTGGCATCGTTGTTGATTAAAAAATACCCAAAAGTAGGAAATTCCCCTCAAATTGGTATCACTATTGATTAGAAAAGACCCAAAAATAAGGAATTACCCAAAAATTGGTTAATCCACTATCCAAAAATGGGAAATTCTCCACAAATTGGCATCGCTGTTGATTAAAAAATACCCAAAAATAGGAAATTCCCCTCAAATTGACATCACTGTTGATTAAAAAATTCCAAAAAATGGAAAATTCCCCACAAATTGGCATCGCTGTTGATTAAAAAATACCCAAAAATAGGAAATTCCCCTCAAATTGACATCACTGTTGATTACAAAATTCCAAAAAATGGAAAATTCCCCACAAATTGACATCGCTGTTGATTAAAAAATACCCAAAAATAGGAAATTCCCCTCAAATTGACATCACTGTTGATTACAAAATTCCAAAAAATGGGAAATTCCCCACAAATTGGCATCGCTGTTGATTAAAAAATACCCAAAAATAGGAAATTCCCCTCAAATTGACATCACTGTTGATTAAAAAATATCCAAAATGGGAAATTCTCCACTAATTGGCATCGTTGTTGATTAAAAAATACCCAAAAGTAGGAAATTCCCCTCAAATTGGTATCACTATTGATTAGAAAAGACCCAAAAATAAGGAATTACCCAAAAATTGGTAAATCCACTATCCAAAAATGGGAAATTCTCCACAAATTGGCATCACTGTTGATTAAAAAATACGCAAAAAATGGAATATTCCCCATAAATCGGCATCACTGTTGATTACAAAATACCCAAAAATTAAAAATTTTCCACAAATCGGCATCACTGTTGATTGAAAAATACCCAAAAATCGGCATCACTGTTTATTTAAAAATACCCAAAAATAGGAAATTCCTTACAAATTGGCATCACTGTTGGTTAGAAAATTCACAAAAATTGGTAATTCCCACAATTTAGCATCACTGTTGTTGACAATAATCTCAAAAATTTGAAATTAACCACAAATTAGAATCACTGTTGATGACATAATATCCAAAAAATGGGAAATTCCACACAAATCGGCATCACTGTTGATTTAAAAATGCCCAAAAATCAGAAATTTCTTACAAAAATGGAAAATTCCCCACAAATTGGAATCACTGTTGATTAGAAAATAACTAAAAAAAGAAAAATTCCCCACAAATTTTCATCACTGTCGATTACATTATACCTAAAAATGTGAAATTCCCTACAAATTGGCATCACTGTTGATTACAAAATACCCAAATTGGAAATTCCCCACAAATCGGTATCACTCTTGATTACAAGATAGACAAAAATGGGAAATTCGCCACAAATCGAAATCACTGTTGATTACAAAAACCCAAAAATAGGAAATTCCCCACAAATTAGCATCACTGTTGATTACAAAATACCCAAATAGGAAATTCTTCTCAAATTGCCATCACTGTTGATTACAATTTTACCAAAAAAGGACATTTCCCCACAAATTGGCATCACTGTCAATTATAAAATATCCACAAATAGGAAATTCTCACAAATTGGCATCACTGATGATTAAAAAATACCAAAAATGAGAAATTCCCCATAAATCGGCATCACTGTTGAATATAAAATAACCAAAAATGGAAAATTCCCCACAAATCGTCATTACTGTTGATTACAAAATACCCTAAAATAGGAAATTCCCCACAAATTGGCATCACCGCTGATTACAAAATACCAAAAAAAATTTGAAATTCCCTACTAATTGGTATCACTGTTGATTACAAAATCCCCAATAATGGGAAATTCCCCATAAATCGGCATCACTATTTGATTACTGACTGATTGACTGACTGAACTACGCGTCTGGCATAAGGATTGTCAAGGATTTATCCAGGATTATTTAAAACTATAAAGGATTGTCCGGAAATCTTTTTAATCCTTGTAAAGGAATGTTGGGTACTGTCAAAATACTAAAAAAATATTAAGGATTTTTTAAGGATTTTTCAAGGATTCGTTAATGATTATTTAAAATTTTTTTATAAAAGATTGCGAAGGATTCTTTACAAGCCTTGTCAAGTATTTTATTTAGTCCTTGTCAAAGATCGCAAAGGTTTATTAAGAAATGAAAAAAATTCAAGGATTTCAAAGGATTATCAAGGATTCTTGATAGGATTCCTAATCCAGGATTTTAAAAATTATAAAGGATTATCAAGAATTCTATTTAGTCCTTGCTAAAGATTCTAAAGGATTATTAAAGATTTTATAAATTTCAAGGATTTCAAAGGATTGTCAAGGATTCTTGATAGGATTCGTTAAAGATTTAAAAGAAAAATCCAGGATTTAAAATAATTTAGAATGTTCGCAAGTCCCATATATATTTTTTTGTATTTACAATGATTCAATTTTAATTTAAATAAATTTTTTTAGGGAAAATAAATTTCCATGGCTATTACATTAACCATAATTTGACATACACCATTAATACCACTCACCCTTAATCCACCCTTACAGACCCACAAAATTCTACACAATTTTTTCAAATCTCTTAACATAAATCATACTTAATAGTCCACCATATTGTCACATTGTGTATAATCATTTAATTTTATACAAGTCATTTCCCTCCATCTTAGTATTTCAGGGGTGAATCACACCCTATCTAATTAAATTTTAATAGGGGAATTATAGTACGGGGGACAAATTTAAAAAAAATTATATTTATTTGGTAAGCCCTGTATCATATAATATCCGAACTATGTTTTCCTCCATTTTATTATTTCAAAGGTAGATCACACCCCATATAATAAAATTAAAAAAAAATTGAATTATAGTACGAGGGACAAATTTAAAAAAAAATATATTTATTTATTAATATTTTTTTGGTAAGCCACTGTATCATATAATATCTAAACTATATTTTTCTCCATTTTATTATTTCAGAGGTAAATCACACCCCTAATAATAAAATTAAAAAAAAATTGAATTATAGTATGAGGGACAAATTTAAAGAAATATATATTTATTTATTAATATTTTTTTGGTAAGCCACTGGATCATATAAAATCTAAACTATATTTTCCTCCATTTTATTATTTTAAACGTAAATCACACCCCATATAATAAAATTAAAAAAAATTGAATTATAGTACGGGGGACAAATTTAAAAATATATATATTTATTTATTAATATTTTTTTGGTAAGCCACTGTATCATATAATATCTGAACTATATTTTTCTTCATTTTATTATTTCAGAGGTAAATCACACTCCATCTAATAAAATTAAAAAAAATTGAATTATAGTACGAGGGACAAATTTAAAAAAATATATATTTATTTATTAATATTTTTTTGGTAAGCCACTGTATCATATAATATCTAAACTATATTTTCCTCCATTTTATTATTTTAGAGGTAAATCACACCCCATATAATAAAATTAAAAAAAATTGAATTATAGTACGAGGGACAAATTTAAAAAAATATATATTTATTTATTAATATTTGTTTGGTAAGCCACTGTATCATATAATATCTAAACTATATTTTCCTCCATTTTATTATTTTAGAGGTAAATCACACCCCATATAATAAAATTAAAAAAAATTGAATTATAGTACGAGGGACAAATTTAAAAAAATATATATTTATTTATTAATATTTTTTGGTAAGCCACTGGATCATATAATATCTAAACTATATTTTTCTCCATTTTATTATTTCAGAGGTAAATCACAACCCATATAATAAAATTAAAAAAAATTGAATTATAGTACGGGAGACAAATTTAAAAAATATATATATATTTATTTATTAATATTTTTTTGGTAAGCCACTGTATCACATAATATCTGAACTATATTTTCCTCCATTTTATTATTTTAGAGGTAAATCACACCTCAACTAATAACATTAAAAAAAATTGAATTATAGTACGGGGGACAAATTTAAAAAAATATATATTTATTTATTAATATTTTTTTGGTAAGCCACTGTATCATATAATATCTGAACTATATTTTCCTCCATTTTATTATTTTAAAGGTAAATCACACCCCATCTAATAACATTAAAAAAAATTGAATTATAGTACGGGGGACAAATTTAAAAAATATATATATTTATTTATTAATATTTTTTTGGTAAGCCACTGTATCACATAATATCTGAACTATATTTTCCCCCATTTTATTATTTCAGGGGTAACTCACAACTCAACTAATAACATTAAAAAAAATTGAATTATAGTACGGGGGACAAATTTAAAAAAAATTTATATTTATTTATTAATATTTTTTTGGTAAGCCACTGTATCACATAATATCTGAACTATATTTTCCTCCATTTTATTATTTCAGAGGTAAATCACATCCCATATAATAAAATTAAAAAAAAATTGAATTATAGTACAGGGGACAAATTTAAAAAAATATATATTTATTTATTAATATTTTTTTGGTAAGCCACTGTATCACATAATATCTGAACTATATTTTCCTCCATTTTATTATTTTAGAGGTAAATCACACCTCAACTAATAACATTAAAAAAAATTGAATTATAGTAAGGGGGACAAATTTAAAAAAATATATATTTATTTATTAATATTTTTTTGGTAAGCCTCTGTATCACATAATATCTGAACTATATTTTCCATCATTTTATTATTTGAGGGGTAACTCACACCTCAACTAATAACATTAAAAAAAATTGAATTATAGAAAGGGGGACAAATATAAAAAAATATATATTTATTTATTAATATTTTTTTGGTAAGCCACTGTATCATATAATATCTGAACTATATTTGCCTCCATTTTATTATTTTAAAGATAAATCACACCCCATCTAATAACATTAAAAAAATTGAATTATAGTACGGGGGACAAATTTAAAAAAATATATATTTATTTATTAATATTTTTTTGGTAAGACACTGTATCACATAATATCTGAACTATATTTTTCTCCATTTTATTATTTCAGAGGTAAATCACACCCCATATAATAAAATTAAAAAAAATTGAATTATAGTACGGGGGACAAATTTAAAAAAATATATATTTATTTATTAATATTTTTTGGTAAGCCACTGTATCACATAATATCTGAACTATATTTTTCTCCATTTTATTATTTTAGAGGTAAATCACACCCCATATAATAAAATTAAAAAAAATTGAATTATAGTACGGGGGACAAATTTAAAAAAATATATATTTATTTATTAATATTTTTTTGGTAAGCCCTGTATCATATAATATCTAAACTATATTTTTCTCCATTTTATTATTTCAGAGGTAAATAACACCCCATCTAATAACATCAAAAAAAAATTGAATTATAGTATGGGGGACAAATTTAAAAAAATATATATTTATTTATTAATATTTTTTTGGTAAGCCCTGTATCATATAATATCTGAACTATATTTTCCTCCATTTTATTATTTCAGAGGTAAATCACACCCCATCTAAAAAAATTAAAAAAAATGAATTATAGTACGGGAGACAAATTTAAAAAAATATATATTTATTTATTAATATTTTTTTGGTAAGCCCTGTATCATATAATATCTGAACTATATTTTTCTCCATTTTATTATTTCAGAGGTAAATCATACCCCATCTAATAAAATTAAAAAAAAATTTAATTATAGTACGGGGGACAAATTTAAAAAAATATATATTTATTTATTAATATTTTTTTGGTAAGCCCCTGTATCATATAATATCTGAACTATATTTTCCTCCATCTTATTATTTCAGAAGTAAATCACACCCCATCTAAAAAAATTAAAAAAAATTGAATTATAGTATGGGGGACAAATGTAAAAAAATATATATTTATTTATTAATATTTTTTTGGTAAGCCACTGGATCATATAATATCTGAACTATATTTTTCTCCATCTTATTATTTTAGAGGTAAATCATATCCCATCTAATAAAATTAAAAAAAATTGAATTATAGTACGGGGGACAAATTTAAAAAAATATATATTTATTTATTAATATTTTTTTGGTAAGCCACTGTATCATATAATATCTAAACTATATTTTCCTCCATTTTATTATTTTAGAGGTAAATCACACCCCATATAATAAAATTAAAAAAAATTGAATTATAGTACGAGGGACAAATTTAAAAAAATATATATTTATTTATTAATATTTGTTTGGTAAGCCACTGTATCATATAATATCTAAACTATATTTTCCTCCATTTTATTATTTTAGAGGTAAATCACACCCCATATAATAAAATTAAAAAAAATTGAATTATAGTACGAGGGACAAATTTAAAAAAATATATATTTATTTATTAATATTTTTTGGTAAGCCACTGGATCATATAATATCTAAACTATATTTTTCTCCATTTTATTATTTCAGAGGTAAATCACAACCCATATAATAAAATTAAAAAAAATTGAATTATAGTACGGGAGACAAATTTAAAAAATATATATATATTTATTTATTAATATTTTTTTGGTAAGCCACTGTATCACATAATATCTGAACTATATTTTCCTCCATTTTATTATTTTAGAGGTAAATCACACCTCAACTAATAACATTAAAAAAAATTGAATTATAGTACGGGGGACAAATTTAAAAAAATATATATTTATTTATTAATATTTTTTTGGTAAGCCACTGTATCATATAATATCTGAACTATATTTTCCTCCATTTTATTATTTTAAAGGTAAATCACACCCCATCTAATAACATTAAAAAAAATTGAATTATAGTACGGGGGACAAATTTAAAAAATATATATATTTATTTATTAATATTTTTTTGGTAAGCCACTGTATCACATAATATCTGAACTATATTTTCCCCCATTTTATTATTTCAGGGGTAACTCACAACTCAACTAATAACATTAAAAAAAATTGAATTATAGTACGGGGGACAAATTTAAAAAAAATTTATATTTATTTATTAATATTTTTTTGGTAAGCCACTGTATCACATAATATCTGAACTATATTTTCCTCCATTTTATTATTTCAGAGGTAAATCACATCCCATATAATAAAATTAAAAAAAAATTGAATTATAGTACAGGGGACAAATTTAAAAAAATATATATTTATTTATTAATATTTTTTTGGTAAGCCACTGTATCACATAATATCTGAACTATATTTTCCTCCATTTTATTATTTTAGAGGTAAATCACACCTCAACTAATAACATTAAAAAAAATTGAATTATAGTAAGGGGGACAAATTTAAAAAAATATATATTTATTTATTAATATTTTTTTGGTAAGCCTCTGTATCACATAATATCTGAACTATATTTTCCATCATTTTATTATTTGAGGGGTAACTCACACCTCAACTAATAACATTAAAAAAAATTGAATTATAGAAAGGGGGACAAATATAAAAAAATATATATTTATTTATTAATATTTTTTTGGTAAGCCACTGTATCATATAATATCTGAACTATATTTGCCTCCATTTTATTATTTTAAAGATAAATCACACCCCATCTAATAACATTAAAAAAATTGAATTATAGTACGGGGGACAAATTTAAAAAAATATATATTTATTTATTAATATTTTTTTGGTAAGCCACTGTATCACATAATATCTGAACTATATTTTTCTCCATTTTATTATTTCAGAGGTAAATCACACCCCATATAATAAAATTAAAAAAAATTGAATTATAGTACGGGGGACAAATTTAAAAAAATATATATTTATTTATTAATATTTTTTGGTAAGCCACTGTATCACATAATATCTGAACTATATTTTTCTCCATTTTATTATTTTAGAGGTAAATCACACCCCATATAATAAAATTAAAAAAAATTGAATTATAGTACGGGGGACAAATTTAAAAAAATATATATTTATTTATTAATATTTTTTTGGTAAGCCCTGTATCATATAATATCTGAACTATATTTTTCTCCATTTTATTATTTCAGAGGTAAATAACACCCCATCTAATAACATCAAAAAAAAATTGAATTATAGTATGGGGGACAAATTTAAAAAAATATATATTTATTTATTAATATTTTTTTGGTAAGCCCTGTATCATATAATATCTGAACTATATTTTCCTCCATTTTATTATTTCAGAGGTAAATCACACCCCATCTAAAAAAATTAAAAAAAATGAATTATAGTACGGGAGACAAATTTAAAAAAATATATATTTATTTATTAATATTTTTTTGGTAAGCCCTGTATCATATAATATCTGAACTATATTTTTCTCCATTTTATTATTTCAGAGGTAAATCATACCCCATCTAATAAAATTAAAAAAAAATTTAATTATAGTACGGGGGACAAATTTAAAAAAATATATATTTATTTATTAATATTTTTTTGGTAAGCCCCTGTATCATATAATATCTGAACTATATTTTCCTCCATCTTATTATTTCAGAAGTAAATCACACCCCATCTAAAAAAATTAAAAAAAATTGAATTATAGTATGGGGGACAAATGTAAAAAAATATATATTTATTTATTAATATTTTTTTGGTAAGCCACTGGATCATATAATATCTGAACTATATTTTTCTCCATCTTATTATTTTAGAGGTAAATCATATCCCATCTAATAAAATTAAAAAAAATTGAATTATAGTACGGGGGACAAATTTAAAAATATATATATTTATTTATTAATATTTTTTTGGTAAGCCACTGGATCATATAATATCTGAACTATATTTTCCTCCATCTTATTATTTCAGAGGTAAATCACACCCCATATAATAAAATTAAAAAAAATTGAATTATAGTACGAGGGACAAATTTAAAAAAATATATATTTATTTATTAATATTTTTTTGGTAAGCCCTGTATCATATATTATCTGAGCTATATTTTCCTCCATTTTATTATTTTAGAGGTAAATCACACCCCATATAATAAAATTAAAAAAAATTGAATTATAGTACGGGGGACAAATTTAAAAAAATATATATTTATTTATTAATATTTTTTTGGTAAGCCCTGTATCATATATTATCTGAGCTATATTTTCCTCCATTTTATTATTTTAGAGGTAAATCACACCCCATATAATAAAATTAAAAAAAATTGAATTATAGTACGGGGGAAAAATTTAAAAAAATATATATTTATTTATTAAAATTTTTTTGGTTAGCCCTGTATCATATAATATCAAAACTATATTTTTCTCCATTTTATTATTTCAGAGGTAAATCACACCCAATCTAATAACATTTAAAAAAAATTGAATTATAGTACGGGGGACAAATTTAAAAAATATATATATTTATTTATTAAAATTTTTTTGGTCAGCCCTGTATTATATAATATCTGAACTATATTTTCCTCCATTTTATTATTTCAGAGGTAAATCACATCCTATCTAATAAAATTAAAAAAAAATTGAATTATAGTACGGGGGACAAATTTAAAAAAATATATATTTATTTATTAAAATTTTTTTTGGTAAGCCCTGTATCATATAATATCTGAACTATATTTTTCTCCATTTTATTATTTTAGAGGTAAATCATACCCTATCTAATAACATTAAAAAAAATTGAATTATAGTACGGGGGACAAATTTAAAAAATATATTTGTATACATATTTATAAATATTTATTGTTAAGCCCCTGTATTATAAATATAATCTAAACTATAGAAGGGCAAAACTAGGCCCTAACAGATGCAGACGCAAACGTCCTATGTTCCCGCCTACACGGAATAAATAATCAAGGGCGCTTTGCTTGTCAGCCGCAATTTGAAATCTGACCGAGAAATGTCTTCCCTACATTTAGATCCCCCCATTGTTACGCTAATAAGTGAACAAAAAGGGACACGCTACTGTTCTAAGGATAATAGAATGATTGTCTGCGGACGAGGATAAAGATGAGGGCTCGAATGAACCAGTTATAACATATTCGCACCTTTCGTTATGGCTTAGATACGATCCAATTACATTTAATATGTGCATTTATAAATATTAAAAATTTATTTTTTTTTATGTGGAAATAAATACTATTCCTATTATTATTTCATAATTAGATACTAATTAAATACACTAATTAAAAATTTAATACTTACTCTAGTAGAACATATAATTTTAATATAACAAATGAAAGATTATATTTATAATTAGTGCGTTAAATTCCAGTGGCGTAGGTTAATTAATGAGGTTTAAGAGTCCTTAAAAATCCTGGAACATCCTTTATAATATTTGAATGCATAATCCTTGATAATCCTTGAACGCATCTATCAAGAATCCTTAGCAATAATTTGCTTAATCCTTGATTATGATTGTTAAGAATCCTTGAAAATCCTTGACCATTTTTTGACATTCTCTAATAATTTTTTAAGATTTTTAACAAGGACTAAACAAAATTCCTGTAACTTTTAATAATCCTGTCCAGAATCCTTGATAATCCTTTGCAATTGCTTTTAATCCCAAATAATGTATAATAATGGTTTACAATCCTTGATAACAAACAAACAAAGGGTGTGGGAAAGAAACCTCCCCCTCTACCTCCCCTCTACCTCCCCCACTACCGCCAAAGTAGATCAATGGCTGCATACGTCTCCTTTCTCCAGTCTCCAGAACGGCATTGCATCATGCTAAAGCGGCGTCATACGTCCTAGGCACTGATCCAGGAACTCTGGAGCAGCCTGGGAAACAACTCTGGTAAGCTAGATGTGGTTGCAGTCCAACTAACGATCCTGGTAGAGGACAGCATGCTCGAAGTAATAGTTTGCTCGGTATACTTCCCAGGTGATGGTAATGAAGAGCAACCTCCTCCTTCAGCTGTGTAAGAGTTAATCGCCTTCTGTTAGAGCAACAACAAGCAACTGATTATTGGATGTGATGCAAATTCCCACCATTTGGACTGGGGAAGCACAAACATTAATAAAAAAGGTGAGTCTCTATATAACTATATAGAAATCGCATGAAAGTTCTCGATATAACAATAAGTACTCAGTTTATGAGTACCAAGATGGCGGGTGTCTACAGAACCTTCATGCTCGGATCATCGACATATCTGATTCGAGATGAGGGCCAGGCCTATAGTGCAATTCCGTGATCCAAAGTGTACAGACTGGAGCAGATATAGAATTTCCCTTCAAACGTATCTGAAGAACGGCATTGCATCTATAAAGAATCAGGCTGAAATAGAAGCGGCGAGCGATCAGTTGCAGGAAGCCGTACTCAGAGCCTACCAAGATAACTGCCCACTTAAGGATAAGAGAGACCATAGAGGTTCACCTTGGTGGAGCATAACCTTGGACAGAAGTTCGACGTCTCTTCAATCGAGCTAAGGAAACAGGATGCTGGGACACATATAGATCGGCTCTAACAGGATACACGAAAGATATTCGTAAAACAGATGTACCTACTAGAACAAGACTCCACAAAATTCTCTCTAGAGATACGAATCAAGAGGTAGGGTAGATAAAACGACCGGATAGCTCTTTTACGGACTCCAAAAGGCAGACGTTAGAGATCCTCATGCGGAATCACTTCCCGGGTAGCCTGCTTCTAGAGGATCGCCCGCAACCGTTTCCACTTCCACCTGGCTCGTCTATACGATCAGTTAAAGAAGACTGGAGGTTTGCATCTGAGGTGATCACTCCATACTCAATCCTATGGGCGTTTTGAGTCTTTCTCCCCATACAAATCACCTGGAGAAGATGGTGGAGTCAGAGGAGCTGTTGCCTCTTCTAGTGAAACTATATCATGCGAGCCTGGTGTGGAGCTATATACCACAGGGCTGGTCGATTGCTAGGGTCGTATATATACGAAAAGCGGGGAAGGTAAATAATTCCCTGCCTAAATCCTTTAGACCGATCAGCCTTACCTCGTCCGTACTAAAAACTCTAAAGAGAATTCTAGATAGGCATATTAGAGATGGGATCTGCAGGGGAATTCCCCTCAACCCCAGACAATATGCCTACCAGATTGGCAAATCCACAGATTTTTCGCTAAATAACCTCGTATTAAAGATAGGTCACTATTTACAGCATAAAGAGATTACGCTGACAGATTTCCTCGACATTGAAGGGGCGTTCAACAATGCCCTGCCTTAATCCCTTTACGCTGCACTTCTGCGAAGGGGAGTAAGCAGACTAATCTGCAACTGGATTAAATGCATGCTTGAAAATCGTTTTGTCACATCATCACTGCAGGAGGAGACTGTTAGATTTAGGGCGGCGAAGGGGTATCCTCAAGGTGGTGTGCTGTCTCCACTTCTTTGGTCACTCTTGGTCGACCCCCTACTGGACAGGCTCTCCCAGCTGGTGGTGGATTATCAATGTTATGCCGATGACCTTTTAATAATGGTTAGAGGCTTATTTGAAGAGATTATTTCCAATATCCTTCAGGAAGCTCTTAACATAGTATACAGATGGTGTGAGGAGGAACAGATGTCAAAACGGTAGTAGTTCCTTTTACAAAAAGGAGGAAGCTTTATAAGCTACGTCATCCAATTTTGGAAGGCGTAACCATTCCGATTGCGGAGGAGGTAAAATATCTGGGGATTATCCTTGATAGAAAACTTACCTGGAACTCCCATTTGGAAAGATTAATCAATAAAGCCAGGGCATCCCTCTGGAATATCAAAAGGGTATTCGGCAAGTTGTGGGGAATGAACCCTAAACGGATTTACTGGATTTATCAAACAGTGATAAAACCAAAGGTCACATATAGCGCAATAGACGAAGCGGCTCCAGTCTATTGCTTCGGCTAAATTATCTGGACTACAGAGATTAGTATGTGTGGCTATGACAGGCGCTATGTCATCTACCCCGACAGCGGCAATGGAAAGATTTCTGGGTCTTACTCCTCTCCATATATTACTGGAGCAGGAGGCCATAATGACCTCATATAGAGCCATGTCGGTAGCTAGTCAAATTGAGAGGGAGAGGCTATGGGACCACTCTGGACTGCTGCTAGAAATGAGTACTCACCACATTATC